>CAEGAD010030647.1:0-19646 GCA_903067055.1 Poeciliopsis paucimaculata
AATGAAAAATTCACCACATTATCATTTGTTTCTGTTAGCTTAGGATGTTTTTAAAAAATGTCTCCTTTGAAAGAGGACTCTTTATGTTCAAAGGATGTGTTGATGTTTGCTTCTGTCTGCATCTTTGAACGTGTTTGTGTATCTTATCAGCCCATGAGGACTGGACACCTTAATGGAGTTTGTCACAAAATAAATAAAATAATTACTACTACTACTGATATGAAAACAGTCCAGTTCATTTAGAGGTAGAGAAAATATATGTATCGCTGAGAAATAAAGCCAGCAATATAACTTCAGCTGCTAATAACACATTCAGGTACTAAAACAAGAAAAATAAATATGCCATTATTGTCCCTGCAGACTCTGTCAAGCTGCAAGCAGGTGTGCATTGAGTTGAGTAACAGAAAACACAGCATGTTTTCTCAAGAACAGCCTGCATAAGTTTAACACAAAAAACACAGCTCACAGATAACAAGTTGTGTACGTGTTAAAAATTATATTTTATGTATATGTGTGCTTGATGGCTTTCTACAAATTTGGTTGCTTTGAACACATCCATTCTGGACTTGAACGTTACGAAACTGTAAACTTTATTGAGTTTTTGAAGACAGTTTGCTCATATTTAACTGTAGTTAAAACAATCACCTGTTGAAATCCTGAAAACGCCAAGTGAACATTGTATGTGCATGTTTACATGCAATGATCGCTTTTAAGTATAACAGTATAATTCAAAGCAATTGTATGTAGATTTTTGCATACAGGAGGTCAGAAGGTATGGAGGGTTTGCATAGTGGTAGGAACTTGAATTTAAACCCAAAACAACATATTTTTTATAATAATATAACAATAGAAATGTATGTTGTATTGGTTGTTCAGGGAGCTAGGTGAAACATATTTTATTTCTAAGTACTTTCATTTTTTTTCTCCGAGGATTTTGTTGGCTCTAGTGGCCCGTATATTTTGAAAGTAGGCTGACAGGAAAGAGGGGACAGAAAGAGGGGAAGACATTCGGCTGGGCGTTGAACCCTCGACAGCCGCCACATGTGGGTGGCGGCTGTCGCTACTACGACTGTAGTGGCGTAAACCCCTACGCCACTACAGTCCACCGAAAGTACTTTGATTTTTGTCTTTTTGTTTGTAGGTGATGCACCTGCAAGAAGCACCGCTCGAGCCTTTGGCCATCATCGAATCATCTGGGTCGATATCCTCTGCTGACTGCACCTGTAGGTGGGCATAGGAGAGTCTGTGCACATGTTGCTGCTGTGCTGTTTAAGGCTGTGTTCACACTGCAGCCTGAAGTAACCCAAGTCCTATTTTTTATTTTTTGAATTGCCACAATGCAACCTATATCTGATAGTCTGAACAACACAGGTTGGATTCTTTTCAAATGCAACCCAGGCCACTTGGGTATTTGACTCATATCCGATCTTTTCAAATGTGACCTGAATCTCGGAGGCCGCGATCATCCGACATTAACATCACTGATTGCAGGTTGGGAACCAAAATAGAACCAGCAAAGAATCAACCAGAGACATAAATTACTTTTCTGCAGAAGACGGGAGCAGAGCCAGACGCGGAGAACTGCTGTCAAACCCTGTCTGGGGTCGAGTCCGCCAGCTCTCAGTCCCCAACTGCCTTTTATTATGTTTGCAAGGAAAGAGGTTGGTATTTTTCACACAGTCACACAAACAACTGATCAATAACTTTTACCACAAGATGTTCTGGGACCTTCTGTGGACAAATCAGCTTCATCAGGAAGCTGTTAACACAGGAATGTATAAATGTTTCTAGCCTTCGGGCAAACATCCAAAAAACAGTTAATAATATACCACAAGAGAAAGAAATCAAGTAAAAAACACACAGAATAATAATATGTAAACATAACCTTTCAAATAAACTCATAAGTAAATGAACGTAGATCATTTTTCTAACACTGATACTCAACGAATGTCCGTATTCTGAATCCTGATACTCACAAGTAGGAAGAAAAACAACAACAATGGCAGATGATAATGAGGATTAAGTTCTTAATATGCTTCTCCTATCCCCTGCAGAAATATCCCGGGCCGGGAATCGAACCCAGAACCTTCTTGCTGCAAGGCAACAGTGCTACCAACTGAGCCACTGTGCAGCCACTTATATTTATTCAGAGGTGTCAAAAGTACTCAGACACGTGAATGAAAAAATACTCTAGTAAAAGTGCAAGATGGACTTTCTTACTAAGGTAAAAGTAAAAAAGTACAAGTTTTGAAGTGTACGAAAAGTAATTAATTTTAACTTCAAGAACACAAAATGACTTGGGAGTAAAAGTAAAAAGTCGTCAGTAACAACGTTTTTCAAGTACAGATACCTGAAAAAAATAATATATATATATATAAACAGTAATACCTACTTTTCTTACTCTGCATATATTCAAGCCAGTCACGTTTACTTTAATGTTATATTTTGACAAAATATATTTTTGCTAATTTTGTTCTTTCAAAAAATAATCATTGAGAATAAACAAGGTGCTGGACACAGAATTTCTTATTTTTTGTTTATTATTTAGGAAAATATTTTTTTAGAATACAACAACAAGGACGTATTGGGGATGTTGTTAATTATGACATTTTGCTAGATCTCAACTTCCAAAATGTATAGAAAAACAGCTCAAAGAAAAAAAAGAAGATTCATTAAATGTATTATGCATACAAATTGAAACTCGGCAGTAATTCAATTATTTCTATGAGCTACAAAAATAAGGCAGAAAACAACAGAGGTACCAACAAGAGCAGCAGGGTGGAAGTGACACTGCTGGTGCTGTTGCAGTAGTCGCCCTGGCAACAGCTAATCTGTCCTGCGTTGAACCAAATCACCCGGAAAGCTGCCTGATCTGAGCAGAACAACTTGGAGGCACATCCCTTCATCGTCACATACTTTCCTTCTACATTCATTGAGAAAATGAAAATAAAGTTACCATGTGAGTTGCATGTTTGGATCTGGTCTTAAAATTCTCTGAGGATAAATATGAAGCATGCAAAACCATATTTGACTCTTGCTGATGTGAAGCAGTAGCTTTCATTCCCTTCGCATTTAAGAGTTTCCATGCAGTTTTTTCCCTCACACGTGAAGCACTTTTTTCCATTTGGAGTGGGGTTGTAGTCTAAGACACAGAGATAGATATTCAATTGAAAAGAAATGCAAAATTATAACAACTTTTCATTCAAATCTTTCTTTTTTTGTCAACAACTTGTTTCACCTACAGTATATGAAAAATATTTTAAACTGCAGAAAAAGTCTGAAACTAAAACAAGTTTTGAAACAAAAAAAAATCAAAACTACCCAGATTGAAGTTCAGATTCAGCTCCAGGATATTTATTTATTTATTATTTATTTAAGATTGAAGCTTTTCTCCTGTTTTAGGGCTGGATGTCGATAAAAGGGATATGAAATCATGACTGACAGCTCTGCAGGCCAGGAATGTCAATCCTGGTGTTTAAATCTGAAGAAAAAAAAACCTTTGAACCCTCAATAAATAAATAACCTCCGATCTGAAAAGTAATGTTGAACATTTTTTTCAAATCTTTTTTTCAGTTTCAAACTTTTTTTTAATGGCCCCAATTTAGCTCCATACTAGAATCACAAAATTGTCTGCAGTCTAATTTTTAGGCCACTTCAACAATGGTTGCTTAAAATGTCATGCATTTTACGAAGCAAAAAGTCTGTGGGTATTGTAAATTAAAATTGTGCAAATAATTGAAAAATGTCATGGAGAAATGACTTACCAGGTATTTGAGTGTTGCAGAGGTCTCCATTGCAGCAGACGCTATTTTTCAGCACTCTGTGAGTTCCGTAGTTGATGGAGTTTTCGACACATCGTTCAGGCGTCAAGCAACCTTTGAAGTTGACAATAGGAACCATTGCGCCACCTGCAGGAAAGTAACACAGATTTTAAACGAGACGTTGCCAAACTAATAACCGGCAACTGGAAGAGACGTAGCCTACCTTTAACTGCGATTTCTGTTGTTACTGCTGAACAAAGATAATTCTGCGAGGGACACTCAGCTGTTTTCCAAGCGCAGATTTCAGGGTTGCTTGACAAACATTCATGACATTTCAGGGTGTCAGCTAATTAAAACAAAGAGAAAGTGCACTATTGTTGTCAGCAAAATATGAACAGGAAATTCTTGTCTTACAAGGCAAAAAAAAAAAAAAGGAAGAAGAAAAAGGTTGAATCAAAACAATGTACAGAGTGGGAAGAAAACGTGTGAAAGGCTTAGCAGGAAATTAGATTATTGTTGCAGTTTTTAATGGGAGAAAATGTAAACTGAATGAAACTAAATAATGCAACCATGGAAATAATATTAAATGTGATTGAAATAATAATAGTAATAATAAAAAAGACTTGCCTTCGGGTAGAAACAGCACTCCAAGCGTCAAAGTGAAGAGGAACATTTTGCTGGTGGATTACAAAGTGAGTTATAGTTTTCTCAGTTGAACAAATATATTGAAAGTTTTCCTGGGAGGGGCTCTTCTCTCAGCTTTACACCTTCCCTAACTAAGCAGATCCTCCTGTTTGTAAACGGTAGGGGTTTTTTTTGTTGTTGTTGTTTGTTTTGCTCGCTTTCTGACGGGTATGCCGCGCACATACCCGTTGCCATAGCAACTGACAACAACGCCACTTCAAGTGTTTGAGGATTCAAAAACCATTTCTAAAGTTTCTAAAGTTCCCTGCACCATTTGGGCATTTCCCTGCTTCAGCGCACACGATTTCAGTTGATGAGGGGAAGGATGCTTGATTTTGCTTTGACATCCTTAGCATGATGTGATGTGGAATTCATTGTGATTGGGTTCAGTTAAAAAAATGAAAAACAAAAAATATATAAATAAACAAACAACAAAAAAAAAGGCCACCTAAAGACACAACTCTGACAGATCACCAGTAGAAATGAGCTAATCTACCACCGCTAACTGTCTCTTATTAACAATCACAAAATGCACATAAAGCCTAAAAACGTAACACTCTAACGGACTCAATGCTCTGCGCGGGAAACGTTTGAGCGACTTTGAATGATTACGGAACGGCGTTGTCGCCGGTTGCTGTGGCAACGGGTGTGCCGAGCAACCGTCGGAGAGCGAGAGAAAAAAACAAAAACAAACAAACAAACATTAGGATCTGCTTAGTTAGTGGAGGTGTAAAGCTGAGAGTAGAGCCTCTCCCAGAAATAAAACTTTCGATATATCTTTTTTCAGCGGAGACGGTTATAACTCGCATAATTCACCAGCACAATGTTCTTCTTCACTTTGGTGCTTGGAGTGCTTTTTCTACCGGAAGGCAAGTTTTTGATTACGCTTAATATTATTTGGTGTGATTTTATTAAATGTAGCTTTTCTTCCGTTAATATACGACATTAATCATCTAATTTATGTTTCTTCCTCCGCTGTGCTGATGTGATTCCGCCATTTTTTTTATTATTATTTTTTATTCTTGTCGTCTTAAGAACAGGATTTTGTTGTTTCATCTTCGTGCATTTTCTCTTCGTTTTAATTAGCTGACAACCTGAAATGTCATGAATGTTTACCGGCTCGCTCTGGAATTTGCGTCGACAAAACAACTGAATGTCCCTCACAGGATTATCGTTGTTTAGCGGCATCAGAAATCGCATATAAAGGTACGTCTTTGTCTGGTTGTTAGCGTGGCACCGCCTCACTGTAAAATGTGTGCTGTTTGTCTGTAGGTGGCGTAGTGGCTTCTACCCTCACCATCAAACGTTGCATTTTGCCTGAGCGATGTGTTGAAAACGCCCTCGGCTACGGAATCTACAGAGTGGTGAAAAATAGCACCTGCTGCAACAAAGACCTCTGCAACACTGAAATACCTGGTGCTTAATTCCCTTGTCATATTTGTCAATACTTTGCACAATTTGAATTTACAGTTCCCACAAGCAACCTTTGGCTTCTTAAAACGTAGAACATTTTTAAAACAACCATTGTAGAAATTACCCGGCTAGAATCGACCGTTCAGACGTCCTCTGAACGTTCGCTGACATCGTTCACCAAACATCAAAATGACGCGCCATTAAACGCTCGGACTTCCAGCGAACGTTCGCAGTATTTCAAAATAAAATGGGTTTAAATAGGTGTGTGGAAATTCCAATATGGCGGCCGTTTTCATTGGAGTGCAATGTTTTCTCATGAAACAGTTGCCTTCCATTTCCCATGGAGATTAACCCAATCTTGTAAAAATAAAAATAAAAAATTGGGAAATTGATTACATCCACTTAAAACACTTTATAAAGAATTTATTAATTTTACAGTATTAACATTAAAGACTACCAAGGTGAAATATAATTTTAAGAAGAATAATACTACATGAATAAAACCATCTTTAAAACAAAATAAAATGGTACAGTATCAATTTTTCAGAAAAGACATTCACAACAACAATAATAATACTAATACTAATACTAATAATAATAAAAAATAATAATAACAAAAATAATAATAATAATAATCAGAATGTGATACAAATAAATATGGAAACCTGTAACCTACTGGACAAAGTAGATCCCATCGGTTTCAAATGAAATACAGAAGCGTGGTTTCTGGTGTAGGACAGCAGAAAGCTGGACAGTGGCGTCACTCCTCAGACTATATGTAGTATTTTAAATTCAAATGAAAGTAGTTCTTCTCACCTCTCAGACATATAACCATTATTTTAATGTAGAGGGTAAGGTCTGACTGGTCGTGGTCAGTTCACCATGACAACCACCTGTCATGATTCCACATCCATCCTAAAACGGGGCCAAAAGTTTTGAATCTGAAAAAAAAAATTTGAAGCTGAAAAAGTATTTAATCTGAAAAGTAATTTTGACATTTTTTTTTTGTTTACATTGTTTTTTTCGTTTCAAATCTTTTTTTATTTCAAACTTGAAACGTGAAATAAGTTTGAAATAAAATAATACAATTTTGCATTGTTTTTCGATTGAATAACCATCTCTGTGTCTTAGAGTACAACATCACCCCAAATGGAAAAAAGTGCTTCACGTGTGAGGGAGAAAACTGCAAGAAAACTCTTAAATGTGTGGGGAGTGAAAACTACTGCATCAAAGCAACAAGTAAGAGCCCAATGTGGTTTTGCATGCTTCATATTTATCCTCAGAAGAACGTTAAGACCAGATCCAAACATGCAACTCACATGGTAACTTTATTTTCATTTTCTCAATGAATGTAGAAGGAATAAATGTGACGATGAAGGGATGTGCCTCCAAGTTTATCTGCTCAGATCAGGCAGCTTTACGGGTGAATCGTTTCAACGCAGAACAGATTAGCTGTTGCCAGGGCGACTACTGCAACAGCACCAGCAGTGTCACTTCCACCCTGCTGCTCTTGTTGGTACCTCTGTTGTTTTCTGCCTTATTTTCTTAGCTCATACTGAATTGCTGCCATGTTTTCTTTTTAAATCACAATTTATTTGATAAATCTGTTCTTTTTATTTGATTCTATAAAAATGTGGTTAGCTAAGCAACATTTTGTAATTAACAACATCCTCTATTTACTTTGTTGTTGAATAAAAAAGAAAATATTCCTCAAAAAGCACAAGAACATTTGAAATTCTCTGTTCAGTATTTTTCTCATTCTAAATATTTATTTTTGAAACTGATTTCTTTGAGTTTTAAATCTAAAATTCTGTTTAATATTTTATTGGAAATACATTATTTTCTTCACTAACAACCAGAAATAAATACAAGAGTTACAATCTAATCAGACATTTACATTCTAGTTTTGTGGACATTATTACTGATTATAACAAACAGATGTTTTGTTTATTTATTTAGAAAAAAAGATATTCTCGCAGTTTAATTTACAAAATAACTTTAATCCCCAAATAATCCAGAGCTGGATGAAATATGCCTCATCTTCATCCAAGATTAAAATGGTTTTGGTACAATTATTAAATTGAAACTTTCAGTTAATGTCTGTTAAGTGAAGAATAAAATTAACTTTAAAGTCATGACTCTAGAAAAAGTTTGTATCATTTAATAACAGCATAATAAAAATTCCTATTTATAATTCAATTAATTTGAATTAATTTGAAATGAATTCAAATTGTTAATTAATACTATTATTTGAATTGTGCTTATTGAATTAATAAAGCCATTATATTTTATGATGCAAACCTTTTCTGTTTAATTTGATGTAATATTATCAGTGAAAAATGTTGTAATAATGTATATAATGACATATTCTAGCAGTACTAACATGTTTTTACTTTTCCAGGTTTTACTATAAAATTTACAGAGAACTTCTGTCATGTTTAAACTTTTGAAAATCTAATTGTAATTTCTGAGAAGTTTTTCATAATAAACATGCAATTTAGATTTGAGTTTCAACGGTGAAAGAAAATAAATAATTTTGCACTTCCTCCTTTATTTTGCAGGCAATTTTCATGTTGATGTTTGTAACATAATTCGTTTTCATAGCTTTATGTAAGCCTATAAAAAGTGTTAAAATTAAAATTAACAATGACACTAAGTGGAATAAAGGACAATTTTCTATAATTTGTATGTTAAATTTGTGGCAACCAGAAGCTACCATTAATTAGTTTGACCTGTTTTTAAATATTTTCTTAAATCTTCTTTCATTACAGATTTTGACTTTTAAATTATTTGTAATTATTAAACTTTTGTTTATGTTGTATTGTAGTGGAAAGGTTTTAAAGTTGCTATGATTAATAACTGAATCTATGCATAGCATTTTTATGATTCTTGTGTGATGCATGAGCTCATGAAAAAGACTTCTGAAGGTGTTCAGTTTCTCTGGTCGTAGCATTACAATGAAGTCTTTGGATTGCTTCTTTATCTCTCATGGCTCCTAGTGAAAGAAGATGTGTGCTTGCTGTCTGCTGTCCTGGTTCTACTGGTGGCCTGTTTCCGCAACAGTTTATTTTTTTAAGTTATTAGGATATTATTTGTTAATTGTTTTATATGACTACTGTTTCATTATTTTGTGCACAGCTCTTTGGTCTTGTTGGAGTTTAAACTTCTCTAGAACTACATCAGGAAGAGCAACTCCAGAGCTGCAGAGTTTAGATGCTGCATGTTCATTTCTGATGTAAAATAAAGACAAAAACTGAATAAATAAATTACTTCTGGTGTTCCTCCTTATGTGATATTGATCAAACTGATTAAGATTAAATGATACAATCATATCTGAGCGGAAATTGGATGAGAATTTTATTTCTTCATGATAGCTTGTTTTACTCAAACCCAGTTGTTTGTTTTATCCATCCCAGATATTCACACACATCAAGGATTGTTGATGTGTGTGAACATCCGAAATGGATAGACCTGACAAAATTTAATTGTCACGACAAAACAATGAAAGAACATAAAATAAATCTGGACTTCATCCACTGACACAGGAGTGTCCAGCTCCAGTCCTCAGTGACGGTGTCCTGCATCCTTTACATGTATCTCTGGTCCAACACACCTGAGCTAAACAGGTTCTGGTTCTACTGGTGGCCTGATTACCTGACTCAGGTGTGCTGAAGCAGAGGCATCAGGACTGGAGGAGTGGAGACAGAAAACCTGAAGTCATGTTTTTGATCAGGGAAAGACTTACATTTTAAGTCGATACTTGCAGTCTGGTAGCCGAGCAAGTGGGACACCTGATACTGGTGTCTGAAGCCTCAGCAACATGATGTCATGCTTCTGGTCATAAATCACAGGACGGTCTCGGATTATCTAACTGTACTGTATAACAGTCCATGGATGAACTTTTAAGAATGCTCTGTTAGTCCTGCAGAAAATTTTAGATTATAATGAACAGACAGAAAACCTGATCATCTGCAGATAAAACTGTCTTCATGTCTCTTTCCTACCATCCATCCTGCAATGTCCAGCAGTGAGCTGCAGTCAGGATCCACTCAGTGTGGATCAGAGATCCTCCACAAAGGTCTATTTTATTACCAATGCTGCTCTCCAGCTGGACATGATAAAGATGCTCCCTGTCATCACACTTTTCACCTCCAATGATTCTTTTCTGCAGAGAAACAGCTGAGTTCACTGAAACACCTGAAGATAAAAAAGAAGGACTTTGCTTAGAAATCAGATGCAAACATGGCTGCAGGAACAGAAAAAGAATAAACAGTTAAAGATTAAAAAGCATCACAGTTTATATGCAAAGAAGTTTCAGTCTGAAACAGAATCAGAGGGAAGTTTGAGAGTCACAGAGAGCAGCAGCCTCCCTGGAACCAGTGGAAGTGTCTCCAGTGTCTCCAGTGTGTCCAACTCACCCAGTCCCAGCAGCAGCAGAACCTTCAGCAGAGCCATTGCTGGTCCAGCTTCCTGTGAATGTCTGAAGTCCTGCAACAGCTTTTAAACTCTGTCCACAACTTCCTGCTGGAAAGAAAGCCACCAATCAGAGGACAGACACTGATTTGCGCTGTCATCTATATACAGAGGAACTTTAACATCTCATCGTTCTAAAGAAACTTGAAAAAGGTTCTTGTTCCATTGATAGATTGTTTTACTAATAATGAAATAATCAGTGAAATAACTTGAATAACTTGAATAATCAACCAATGAAACATGAATTTTTTCATCAATATTAAGGAATTAACTGAAAATGTTTGTCTATCTGAAATTGCATTTACTCTTTTTATAGAGTGGATTGAAGATGGATGTGAAATAACTGAATAATGAAATGTGTTTTTCCAACAGCTAAAGGAAGACAGGTTAAAACACGAATGAATATATTTATTTCTTACCAGAGGATCTTCCCGCACAGAAAATACATTTCATGTGTATCTTATGGATGAGAATTGCAGACCTAAGACAGAAGACTACAGTCGAAGACTGATATGGACTTCACAGTTAGGACAATGACCAAGGTGATGATTTTTAAACTGGATAGACCTGACAAAATCAGCACTTCATAAGAGACTCCAGTAGGGAGATAAAAAAAAATTGGCCATCCTTAAAACTCAAGATTCTCATAAAAAACAAGATTGAATGAATAAATCGAAGTATTTAAAACAGATTTGATTAAAATAAAACAACATTAAAACCATTAGAAAATAATGTTCACTGAAGCAGGACAATATGAAAGGAAATTTATATTTAAAACTTTAAACAAGACACATTTTCATTTGAAAATGTGGATAAACATGTGATAACAGAAAGTAAATCTTTGCTTATTTGGTAAATCAAATCAATACAAATTGGGAAACTAAATTTACAGTCAACAAATATATTTATCTCAAACATTGAAATGTGATAAACAAAATTAATCTAAACAGGTAAAATGAGAATCTCTTAGAATGCTGTAAAAATAATTAAATGAATTAATGTTTTTGGGTAATGTTCTTCAAAGATGTAATTTGGATGGACTATTTGAAAATTAAAGATCAACTGGTGTGAAAACAAACCTTAAAACACTGAGAGCATAGTTGTGTTTTTTTATTAGGTGGTTGAGTGATCAATTATCAGCCCAAACCAGTTGTGGTCAGCCTGAAGCAGAGGTTACATCCTAATGTCTATGTTAGAGAATGTGAATGACTGTGTGTGATTGGGAATGACTAATTTTATTGTGGGAGTCTGTGAGGGATTTGAAGAAGCAGTGTGTAAATTTAACACCACTTTATTGCTAATAAATGTAGTGATACTTTTCTTATTTTCAAACTATGTAGAAATAGTAAATGTTTTGTTTATAGTTACGATATGGATAAAAATATTGAATGCTATAGAGTGGGCTTATATTTGCATAGATTCTTGATTAAACAGAGAAAGGTAGAAAAAAGTAAAACTACTTTTGAGTGATATGTTTTTTTTGTTGTTTTTTTTTAAAAAAGGAGGGAAATTTCAAATTGTTACACGTGGGACAATACCAGCGCTGAATAAATTCATTTTGACAAATACCGCAATAACATTTTTTAAATAATAATGATTAGATAAATTGTACTTTGACATCAAATTTATTTTTAAAGTAGAATCATTTGCTTGTACAATAGGAGAGTTTTTACTTAAGATTTTACTTTTGAAAATTGAGAACAAACTGGGTGACATCTGCTGATTTGAAACGCCAGAAATTTTGCTTCATTGATGATAGCGTCAGATTTTTTTGGCATAATGAAAATTAGAAACAAAATTTTGGTATTCTTTTTCCTATTCTTGAGGTTATTTTCAGGCATATTCAGAGGGCGGAGGGAGATTGAGCCCCTGCCCTTTTTCCCTTGATGCCCCTAGTGCCGTTTTTGAGTTTTTTTTTTTTAAATTATTTTTTTATCTGTATGTCAGGAGGCCTGCTTCTGCCACTCAAAAATAACAGTTTGCTAAATATAATAATTCAGCAAAATAAATTAGTCTGTCTTCCCTCAGTCCAATAATGACTCAGTTCCTCTGCCTCCTTGTTGTTCAGACACTGAGCCCATCGTGAGTAGGAGGGGGGCAGATCTGTGCCCTTTGTTAAATTATGGGCAGGAATATTTTTCCCACTTGTGAATAAAAACATAAGTCTGATGTAGAAGTTAGAAAAACTGTTTCTGTTTATTTTTTGTAATTATTCTCACAATAGCGGGAAAAACATAAATGGTTCAGCTGCAGAGAAAACTTCTGGCTTTAACTTTATCAGGCTGCCCAGGGCTGGACTAAATACCCAGTTTACTACAACCAGCCAGAGTCGGTCCCACCAACAGCTATACATTTTTTTCTTTGTATCAGACATATATATAAATATATATATATATATAGATATAAAGAATACCACCTGCTGTGTAACACCTGCTCACTGTCTGCTTTCTGCTTCTCCTTAATGTTACTCCCAGGCGGTTTAAAGCCGCTGCTTATGGGTTCTCAGCATGCTCAGCCCATGGCATTTGGAGCTCACAAAATATCACATAAACATTAGTGAAAATACTTGTCATGGCCTTCTACGTTCCAAAGCCAAACATTTTCAACAAAGGCTGTGGGTGGTAACAGATGGTTTGATTCTTGCACATACTTCCAACTTGATTGTTTGAAAAACAAAAATTATTATTTCTTGTAAAAACTATAAACAAAATAATTACAAAAAATTTCTTGCAACTTAGCTGAAAACAAAAATTTAATTAATTAACATTTCGAGTTTACAAAGTGGTCAAAAAATTATTTTACACAACCTCCTGTCATCACACTAGACATTTGCCCAAACAATGAACATGCACCAATCACCCGGTGTGTTATTAATTACTTAAATTAATGGAAGAGTCTAACAGTTTACCAAAGTAATCTAAATATTAAATTCTTGATTAATATGCATGTTGTTATGTTGTACGATGTTTTAAGATCTTGTTCAGTGTGCCCCTCTTTAACTTTGAGCCCCCGCCCCTCCAAAGGTCTCTGCACGGCCCTGTATCAGCGTGCAGCCGTGTCCATGTGAGCAGATAAAACAGAGAAAAGACAAAGAGTCCTTTTGTCCATAGCAGAGTGTTCCTTTTGAATTTCTTGTAACACTTCTTGTCTATAAATTCACAAGTTTCATAGTTTCTTTTACAAAAGACATTTAGTTCCATTATTCTTTTTGTTTTTCACAATGTAGCATCAGAGCTTTTTTCTATTTTTAACTGTAGTTAAATATGAGCAGACCGTCTTCAAAACCTCAAGAAAGTTCAGTTTCCTAATATTAAAGTCCAGGCTGGATGTGTTCAAAGCATCTAAGTTTATAGAAAGCCATCCAGCTCACATATACATAAAACATGATTTTTAACGTGTAAAAAACTCATTATCTGTGAGCTGTACAGGTGGGTTTTGTGTTACACTTCTGCAGGCTGCTCTTGAGAAAACATTCAGTGGTTTGTATTACTCAACTCAATGCACACCTGCTTGCAGCTTGACGGAGTCTGCAGGGACAATGCTGGCATATTTATTCCCGTCTTGTTTTACTACCTTTCTGTGTCATTAGCAGGTGAAGTTATATTGTTGGCTTTATTTCTCAGAGATACAGATCCCATTTAATGGCCTGGACTGGTTTCATACCAGTAGTAGTAGTAAGAGGTTATTTATTTTGAGACCAACTCCATGAAGGTGTCCAGTCCTCATGGGCTTATAAAACACACAAACGCGTTCAAAGATGCAGACAGAGGCAAACGTCAACACAACACATCCTTTGAGTCCTCTTTCAAAGGAGGCAATGTTTTAAAAACAAACTAAGCTAACAGAAACAAAGCATCAATCTGCATAATAATTTTGGGATAATTATTATTATTAAACAGCAACAGACACATTGTTTGATAAAAACGAAAAATTAATGAGTGAGATTAAAGCTTTCTCAGATTGTACATAATATACAGTTTGGTTTGCCTCCTATATTGTTGTACTTTTCATCACTTTATTTGTCAATGATAAGTACTGTGAATGTTTTTTCTTTATTCAATTTTTGTGAAGAAATTAAGAACAGATGAATGATCATTGAATATTGATAGTTCTTTTCTATTGTTCTATTATCTTTATATCTACATGAGACGATTCCTGTGAAGCAACTTCTAGAATCTGGATTTAATAAGAATAATCTCAAATGTAATCTACTATGGGTTACACTCAGTTTTCAGCCTAAGATTATGTGATAAAGATGATAAGAAAACACAGACATTTAACACAGTGCCTTTCTAGCACTGCTTCGTGACAGATGAAGTGTTTGTGTCGCTTTGTTTTCGGCCGTACCATGCTCTCCACATCTAATCTCATCTGATTAGATGAGTCGGGCCCAGTTAGTCCTTGAATGAAAGACCGCCTGGGAATACCAGGTGCTGTAGGCTTTTGGTGGCTCTTTCACTAAAATATCTTTTGTAAAACTTGACAGTGAAGCAAAATGTGCCAGAGCAGAGGTATGAATAGATGTAGAAGTGGTCAGCAGTGAGCTAAAAAGTGTGAAAATCTAAGTGTCTTTAGTGCCTCCTGGTGGTGGCGAAGGATTAAAGCATGTGGTGAAGCACCAGGTGAGGTGGATTGTTGGTTCAATCCCCAACAAACCACCGACCACGGGGTGAACTCCTACCACCATCGTCACCATATCCTCAATTAAATAACAATTGTACACATCAAAACTGGTGTCAATGTTACAACATTTTTCCAAGTCAATTTCTTTTAAAATAACTTTCACAAAAATTGCAGGTGTGTCTCTGTGTCTGGTGAATGTTTGGTTAAAACAAGCTTGTTCTTCATTCGGTGAAGTTATTCACACTGGATAGAGGATCCACAAGTTTTAATCCACAAGTAAGAATAGAAATACTTCATGATAAAATTACTCAAGTAATTACTCAAGTAATTTTATCATGGCATTAATCTTTGCTTTGACATCTTGAAATCTATTTTGATAGAGATCTTAATGGGTGCTTAGAAATTCAAGCAGTATTTTGCACAGATTTGTAGTTCTTTAAGTTTATAGCATTGTTTATTTCCTGGTTTGGTAAAGGGGTCCTAAAAATGCACACTCACAGAAACATCTGCCTCTCCCAGCTGCCTCCTTCCCTTCTTGAGAAAAAATATACCTACACAAGTAGGCATATTTTCCCATCTTGTTTTACTACCTGTATATGTCAGTAGCAGGTTAAGTTCTATTGTTGGCTTTAACATGGGATAAAGGCATAACTTATCCCCAATATTGTTACTTGCAGACAGATCATATTTTCTTCACTTCTAAATGAACTGGACTGGTTTTAAACCAGAAGTTGTATTAATAGTTTAATTATTTTGTGACAAACTCCTTAAACGTGCCGAGCCCTTTATGTTCAAACATGTTCAGCCTGCAGCCGTGTGCGTGTGAGCAGATAAAACAAAGACAAAGAGTCCTCTTTTCCACAACAGAGTGTTCATTATGAATTTCTTGCAACATTTCTTGCCTATAAAATCACAAGATTCATAGTTTCTTTTACGAAACTAGGAATCTTCATAGGACATTTTAGTTACATTAGTCCACAGCACGTCCTTTTATAATATTTTAAGTGTTGTGGCACGGTTATTAAGTCAATTCCTTAATATTGATGAAAAAATTCATGTTTCATTGGTTGATTATTCAATTTCTGAGGGGAAAATGGTTGTTTTTTTGTAAAATAATCTTTCAATGGACCAAGAATTTTTTAAAGTTTCTTTAGAACAATTTGATGTTAAAGTTCCTCTGTATATAGATGACAGCACAGATCAGTGTCTGTCCTCTGATTGGTGGCTTTCTTTCCAGCAGGAAGTTGTGAACAGAGTTTAAAAGCTGTTGCAGGACTTCAGACATTCACAGGAAGTTGGACCAGCAATGGCTCTGCTGAAGGTTCTGCTGCTGCTGGGACTGGGTGAGTTGGACACACTGGAGACACTGGAGACACTTCCACTGGTTCCAGGGAGGCTGCTGCTCTCTCTGACTCTCAAACTTCCCTCTGATTCTGTTTCAGACTGAAACTTCTTTGCATATAAACTGTGATACTTTTTAATCTTTAACTGTTTATATTTTTTCTGTTCCTGCAGCCATGTTTGCATCAGATTTCTGAGTAAAGTCCTCCTTTTTCTTCTTCAGGTGTTTCAGTGAACTCAGATGTTTCTCTGCAGAAGAGAATCATTGGAGGTGAAAACTGTAATGACAGTGACCGTCTTTATCATGTTCGGCTGGAGAGCAGCAATGGTACTGATAGGATCCGCTGTGGAGGATCTCTGATCCACTCGGAGTGGATACTGACTGCAGCTCACTGTTTGAAGTCAGAGCCAGGATGGTAGGAAAGAGGCATGCACACAGTTTTATCTGCAGCTGGTCAGGTTTTCTGTGTGTTCATTATAATCTCACCTTTTCTGCAGGACTACCGAAGCAATGTTTAAAGTTCATCCACGGACTGCTGGGCAGCAGAAACAATTGATCCAACAAGATCCTGTGATTTTTAAGCACTTCGGCAAGCAGCATGACATCATGTTGCTGAAGCTTGAGACACCAGTAACAGATGTCCCACCTGCTCAGATACCAGACTGCAGGCGTCGTCTTAAAGTGTAAGTCTTTCACTGATCAACACCATGACTTCAAGTTTTCTGTCTATACTCCTCCAGTCTTTCTTCTTCTTCTTTCCTTTTTTTATTTTTTTGGCAAACAACTTATAGTTGTATTACCGCCACCTTCCAGATTGGAGTATGGATCAGACAATTAACTATTATGATCTCCCCATTGTGCCCGTTCTTCTTTGAAAACTAAAAATGCTGTTAAAACAACATCCCCAGATGATCTCTGATACAATTCCCTAATATCAAATTTATTTTTATTTCTACTTAATCTCTAAGTAACACTTCTCTTTCCTGAACATATTTATTACATTCTAAAATAGTATGTTGTACTGTTTCTAATTTTCCACTATAAATACAACAACTGGTATTATGTTTATTAATTATTTTAATCCTGTATGTCCATATCTTATTCTAGATATAACATCTTCTTTATTTTTAAATTCTATTACATGTTCTTAATTCCCCAATTTTTTTGATACTACAATAAAACCAAGCATTGCCGCCTCTATCCCACTGTTGTTGCCATTACTTCTTGATATACATTTTAATAATATTCGTTACCTCTTTTTTTTACTTATTTTAGTATTTAAATCAACAATATTCTTTTTTGCAGCACTCTTAGCAAAGAGCACTTCTTTTTTACATACCATTTGAAATTTTAGGGCCTTATTCTATTGCTCAGCATTTTTATAAGTAGGCTTCCATCCCTTAAGACTTTAGCTAGTTCTACATCTCCAATAACTTTCTTTAATCCATTTGACAAACTGATAGGACTTACTCCAATCATATCCCTCCCAGCCTTAAATTTTAATATAATTTTAAAATCTTCCAACATTATTTTCTTTCTAATTTCAACTCTTTCTTCCTCATCCTTAAGAGATCTTTTACCAGCATTTAGAACCCTTTTTAACCTCATCTCCTCTTCTATTTTCCTCTTCTATTTTCCTCTTCTATTTTCTCTTCTATTTTCTACCATAAACCATCCTATGTCCATATTTTCATCTTCCGAAAGTCCCCCACTACAACTAGCCATCTTGATCCACTCACAATCCAGATTATGCCTATTCCACCTTTAAATTCAAATTATTGCCAGATAACGTTTGAGCACTTCCACTTTCAAAAAATCAACAGCCACTTCCTCGACTCCCTCCTCCAGTCCTGCTTCCTCTGCTTCAGCACACCTGAGTCAGGTAATCAGGCCACCAGTAGAACCAGAACCCATTTAGCTCAGGTGTGTTGGACCAGAGATACATGTAAAGGATGCAGGACACCGTCACTGAGGACTGGAGCTGGACACTGCTGTGTCAGTGGATGAAGTCCAGATTTATTTTCTGTTCTTTCATTGTTCTTCATAACAATTAATTTTCTACATTGTTTTCTTGTATTTTTACACTTTATTCTTTTTGTGTTTTAGAGGCGATGTTGTTCAGCTGGCAGGAGAGGGAGCAACGACACCCAGCTCCAATAATGAGCGATGTGAGAGAAATATTGAAGTTATGAGAATAAAATCTTTGTTTTGTTGAAGGTCGAGTGAAGAAAATGTTTATAATTATCATGTTTCACTACAGCAATCGATGCTGCTGTTCCAGCACATCTTCAGTGTGTCGACATAAAAGTTGTTTCGGATCCCATGGTCATGCCAGTGTATGGGAATGTATTCACTGCTGTAGAACCGAACAAGGACATATGCTATGTAAGTTTATTTCTTCAATATCTCTTTACAGCGATTAGAAGACTGTTCGAACATAAACAAATATGTTTTACAACATAAATAAATATGTTGATATAAATTTTTTTACAGGACGATGATGGTGGAGCAGCGATGCACAACAACATGATTTATGGTGTGACTTCTCATGGTGGACCAGATGCATGTCAGAGACCAGTTGTAATCATGAATGTGTGTAAATACAAGCAGTGGATTAAAAGAAGAACTGGGATTAAATAAAACATAAACTATCATGAAATGAAATTCTCATCAAAATTTATCTCATATATGATTATATCATCATCGGTTTGATCCACATGTTTGTAGAAATAGAATAAATCAATAGTTAAATTTTTTCCTCACCTGATCTCGACCTCCCTAATGGAGCTTTCTCTGCCTCAGAAATGAAAAATAAATCAATAAATGCATGAAAAAGAAACATTTCCTGGCTGATTATCTTTGCATTCATGGTTCAGTTTGTTCAGTTGGCATTTTCCATGAACTGAGCCTAAAAACATGACATGAGTTTTAAATCACATGAAGAGGAACACCAGGAGTAATTTATTTATTCAGTTTATTTTTTCTCCTCACTGGCAAGAACATTATTTATGTGTCACATGCAGCCATTCCCCCAGGCTTTGAAAACAGCAGTTATCAAACCACTGATAAAAAAGAACAATCTGGACAAATCACTACTGCAGAATTACAGGCCGATCTCCAACCTCCCATTCATCAGCAAAGTTATTGAAAAAACTGTGTGTAAACAATTAAATAGCTTCCTAACACTAACCAACTGCTTTGACTCCTTCCAGTCTGGTTTTCGTGCTTACCACAGCACGGAGACTGCTCTCGTAAAAGTATTCAATGACATCCATATAAACATGGACTATGGGAGAACCACAGTGCTGGTTCTGTTGGACCTCAGTGCAGCTTTTGACACTGTCGACCAC
>CAEGAD010030664.1:0-36130 GCA_903067055.1 Poeciliopsis paucimaculata
AAGCGCCATGAAATGCTAAAGCAAACACACACCGTTCCCTTCAACGTCAGGGTAAGTCCACAAGAGACCCGGGGGCGACATCATGCTACAGGCTGCTTCAAACCTTTTTTTTTTTTTTTTTTGCAGGATGCACATTTACAGCAAGAATTTTTATTGCCCTTCTTATTGTGTTATGTCAGGGGCCTATTTCAGAGTGGGAGGCAGGAGCAAACAAAGCATCTGTGGCCTCGATTAGCAGGTTGCTGCCAGCAGAATGGAAGGAAGAAATAACACAAAAAATACTCAGATGTGAAGAGATTTTCATTGAAGAGCAAAATATACTGAACCGACAGCTTTAGGTGTAGACATGTGATATTTAATGTTTGCATACATATTATTTATAGGCAAAATAAAGAATGAGTCTTGGTGTTAATAAGGAAGTCACAGTTCTCCTCTGCCTCCGTCTCTGAGTATCTCTACCAGCCTCCTCAGTCACACCCACCCTCTGCATGCGCTGCAGTGAAAAAGTATTTTCACCCTCCTGGTTTTGTGACCGGCAGCTAACACATGACAGCATCTGTGGCTATCGGCTTTCAAACTCCATACGAAGTCTAAGAAAAATACTTGATACCTTTTTAATATCTCAGCATCATTTTTTTGTAGGAGGAGAGTTCATTCTTAAGAAAAGGAGAAAAAAAAAGAAGAAAATATGATTAATTTAAGGCAAAACCAATAAGTAAAGAACACTTCAGTTCCTATTTTGAAAAATAAATAAATAAATAAATAGAAGCGTCACATAAAGTTGACAATAGTAATTATGTCAATATGTTAATTGAAAGTGGTCTCATTATCATCTGTTGCAAAAATTTACCAGACAAATTTGTAATCGTACAAAACCTGTAGGTGTCTGAATGGAGCCTGTTGCTGGGCATGTTTACAGAGCAGAGAGGTTCTGTGACCGAGTCAGTGCCAGTGTCAGGTCTGACCTTAAAAGTTTGAAGAGCTTAAAATGATTTTCCGTTTGTTTGTCTCTCAATGTCAATTCCATGAAAGTGGTCTGTTCTGTCTGTTGTGCCACCTTGTGTGGGTCGAAGGTCACGAGCATTTGAATGTCTGTCTCAATCTCATCAGCTGTCAAATATCAATACAAAGTCACCATGTACCTGCGTTCCTGCCCGGCACCTGACCCCCTGATGAAGGGGTATCGATTGTGATTATTTATTTACCAAGTTGAACGTTAAAGTTGGACAAAACAGCCCAAACAGAAGACGTATAGAAGGTGGCAAACACTATTATCCACTTTTACAACTTCCATGTTGTCTGTATAAAAAAGTAAAAATGAAAATATAGTTTTTTTGAAACTGCTTCTGAGATTGGAGTTGGCTCTCTAATCATCACTGCTCCCAATAAAAGAATTGTACTTACATATCTGCTGGGTTTTTGCATGCTTTATGAAACAGTGCCTCTGTTTTTTAAGGCACAAATACACATGCACAGTGACTCGATGCAAAAATGCTGAGCCATTTTTGCGTTGTTCAATTTATCACAATACTTTCTGGGACAATTTATTGTCCAGCAAAATATGTTGTTGTGACAGGCCTTCTCGCAGGCGCTCAACTCTGACTCTTGTTGCTGTCGCTCTGCCCTCTGAGTGTGGGCGGAGCTACGGCAAGCAACAAGCAACCCTGCAGACGTTTATGACCACAGAGGCAGACATCGACTGATTTTTTTCCTAAATAGAGACAGTGAATAGGTTGACCTTCTATATCTTTTTTTTTTTATTATTACAGTAATTTCAACCAATCCACAATGCAAAACTTTTCATATTCCCTGCCACAGCATGATTCTCCCACTGCCATATTTCACCATACATATAGTGTTTTTAGGGTGATGAGTTATTGCTAACTATAGCATTAGCATATAGGCAAATAGGTTTTTTAGAATAGGTTTTTTTCTTACCTGACCGGCACAATTTTTTATTTGTAAAATATTGTGTATATAATCTGTAGTTTTTGATCTCTTTAAACTCATGTAGGCCATGTGAGCCCAGCAATAAAAGCAGTTCACCACTTTGCTCCATTAAACAATGACAATTTCATCAATCAGAAAATGGTAATAAAGTCACTTATGTTTCGCAGAAAGAAGAAAAATATTGGCAAATGGAAAACATTCAAGACAGCTATTGGTTTTTCCATGACCAAATGCCCCACAAGTTCATCTTGAAGTCAGTAATAACAAAGGGAAACAAAACAGGAACTCCGTCTCAGACAGTGCATTCCTCAAACAGCGTGGTAATTGTTGAAGTTTATGACAATACAATTGGGAAGACTAGCAACATGAAAATCTAGTTTTCCAAAACCCTCACCTTAAAGTCTGACTGAAATCTGGAGTCAACCACAGAAAGGTTTCATGGTGAGATGAGACAAAGACTCAGCTGTTTGGCTGTATATTAGGAGGGTCCTCGAAGGAATTAATCAATCGATCAATCAGTTGCACATACACAATATCTGCAACCAAAGTGGCTAGCAAAATAAATGTGTAAAAGGAAATATAAAAAAGTAGATTAAAAATAGGATAAAACCTGAAGTACCACCACATTTTTAGCTTTTTAAAAGTGTGCCTGAATGAAAAAAAGATTTGATTTTTAATTTTAAAAGGCCAAATTCGGTTATAAACTGAAGATCTAGTGGAAGCTGACTCTAGAAGTCCACCGAAAAATGTCAGCCCCCCACGTTTGTACTCTGTCCATGGAATTATTAGTAAATATTAAATGTCGGACCTCAAGGACCTGGTAAAGAAACACACTCAAGTGGTTAGATAAGTGGGAGCAGGGCTTTGAATACAAATACAGAAAGTTTAAAATGTATTTTAAAACAGACAGGAAGCTGATGTAGTGAAGACAAAAACTCAGGCGTAATGTTCCTGTCTGACGGAATCAGTCAAAAGGAAAGCTGCTGCGTTCTGAACAAGGAGGCGACTCAGGGATGACTGGGGCCCCAGACCTAGAGAGCCCTGCACCAGTCCATTCAATACCTGAAAAACTCTATGGACAACCTTCTCCTGTCCAGGTTACAACAGATTAAAAAAGGCTTCACCTCGGTTAGAAGGCAGACCGGACTACATGCAATTTCGGGGGTTGGGGGGTTAAATTCTAAATCTTTGTCAAATGTGACCTCCAGGAAGGACCAAAACACATTTGCTGCTAGTGTTATAGATTCATTGCACAAAGTGGCTGGACTAATAAAAAGAACAATTTCCATCAACTACCTTCAACCAACTCAAACATTGAGTTATGCCATCTACATATGACTGTGTTGTGATGAAGGACGAAGGCTAACAATGACCTTAGCACTTTGGAAGAGGTGTGGACTATGCCTGCAAGTCAGATTCAAGCCAGGTAAGCAAGCACTTCATAAGAAGTGTAATCTGTCTGAAGCCTGGCAAAATGTCCAAGAACGTAACAGAGAACATCGGGGTAGTTTTCTTCCAGTGTACTGTAGAATTTTATGGCTATTATCAATCAGCTGGAAGGGCTTTCTGATGTTCCTCTCCACCGCAAACAGGTGGTGGAGAGGAAAGCTAAGCCTTAGAAAACAGTAAAATAAGACACATTTTATAAGCTCTGTTGTGAAATACATCACCATCCCAAAATGCTTTGGGTTTCTTTCAAATGTAAACTGCATTTGAAAAGAAAAGCAGAAAAGAAAGGGGTTGGGGGAGAGGGAGAGAGGTGGGGTGCAAAAGTTTAAAGGGAAGGAAGAAAATAAGAGGGAAGGAGATAAAAGAGGATAAAGAAAAGATAATACCCTTAGAAGTCTGCTTCTACACCTGCAGAAATAGCGGAAGGAGCTCTAACCCCCCATCAGACTCCAATCCTAAGTCCCTGAACATCCCTACATACCCCAGGATCTCCTTTCCTAACAGGTCCAGCAAAAATTACTATCACATTCTTTCTGATCACAGGTATTTTTACCAATAATGTGAGTTGGATGTGTGAGCTATCATCCATCCAATATTTGAGATCTGATGGACCAGGTCTTAAAGGGAAACCCAGCCATTTTGATCCCCACAGCTGGTGACCCTCTTCATTACAGTCTGTTAGATCCCATCAGGTTCTCAAACCCAGAAGGGTTACATAGCCCCTTCATTAGCTTCCAGGGTTTTCTTCCAGTGGACATCCCTGGGATATCAAAGAGAACCACTAGGCATCCCGATCAGATGTCCAAAGCACATTGATTGATTCCTTTTGATGCAAAAGACCACCAAGTCCATATTGCACTCTTCATGCATTCCATTAGGCCGAATCCAGCCACTCCACTGGAAGCTCATTTCAGCTGCCGCATCATCCTGAGGGCTATCTTGTGCAGAACCTAGAGAACCATAGAGCCTATGGTAGGCTCCTGGTGGGCCTACCATAGTAAACTGGTTTCAGGGGAATTGATCTAAAAGAGATCTTGATGACAGATATAAATGGTGGGAAAATCTTGTTCAGTCCAAGGGAACCCTTGAAGACCAATGTCGGTGGTTGAGGGATCCTGGAGCTCCCTGGCAAAGATGAGTGATTGAAGCGAGTCCAAAAGTTGATTATAATTATTACTTTCATTTTTTGATAAATATATTTCTTTTTTTTATTTGTGCTTTTTTGTCTTATCTTCCTTGATGTTTTCTGAGGCTCAGAAAAACACTGCCCGAGTATTTTAAAAAATCTTGTTTTACACCCTCAATCATTGTTTTACATTTTCATTGTAGTTTTAATTTGCTTAAATTAGATTTCAGAAAAAGTGACTAAAGAGTCCCTTTTTCTGTACTTTAGCTAAGTACTAATAAAGTCATTTACAGATGACTGAGCGCTCAGTCATCTGTCAAAGGAAGTCGATTCTCCTCAATTATTCCCTAACTTTGAAGTACTTTGTTTGGAAATATGTGAGGATCCTTAAAGGGGCAGTATTTTAAATGGACGTTTTTGAGCTTTTCTTCCAGTGTGTATTGTTATTCCCTCGTCAAAATTACACCCAGTGTTGCCTTGATTCAACCATTCAGCTGTGATGGAATCGAGTGCTGCCTTCACCGATGAAGGAGGAAGCTGGAGTTTCCAAGCTTTCGACCTCACAGAGCCGCCCTGCCACATTATTCCCACACTCGGCTCCTTCAGAGTAGCCAGCAGCAATCAGCAAACACCTGGTGGAAGTGTAGCAGCTACTTCTCAGTGAAATGTTGGTAAAAAACCAGCATTAAAGGGTTAATAGATTGATGTTGTGATGACTTCCAGAAGATGGAGGTTTAGAAAGAGTAGGAGTTTTTAAAGAGATTCATCCAATTTAAAAAAAATTTAATCTTATTGGCTCTAGCTGCCTTTACTTGAGAGTGGTAAGACAGGAAAGTATAATGAGAGGAGGAAGACAGGTGGCAAAGGTCACCAGACCAGGACTGGAACCTGTGACGTCTGCATGGAGATCTAAGGCCTCCATAGGTGGGTCGTGCTTTGCCCCACCACCACCGCAGGACCCCACAAATGGACCTGTGGTGGTTATTATTATTATTATTATTATTTTATTATTTATAGCCACTTTAAAGGCTAGAAATAAAGTCAATTTTTTTTCTAATCTTATTTGATATATGCAGCATTTCATAAAAACTCAAGGGTTAGGGTTAGTGCTATAAAATGATTCAATGTGACTGGTAAACACATTATTCTGCCCCATTAAAAAAAAAATCTTATTAGATATTAGCATAATAAAAGGCCGTCTGCACAGTTAAAAGTCCAGCTAAATAACACATTCACATCATTTTAGGCTTCTACAGTTATTCAATAAAGAGGAGAATTCAGAAACAATGAAATTCCATCTAGTATCAATGTTTACTTTCGAGCTATAATTACATTATTCTACCTTTCTTTTATTCTTGGGCCATTCATTTTGACAGTCCATTGCAGGGCAACAGACATACTCAAAGAAAATTTGGAGAGACCAGTTAATTTCACAGTCATGTTTTGGGGCAGTATGAGGAAGTGAGAGAGAATCCTGAGAATCCACACCTGCGCTGGGAGAACATGCTAACTCCATGCAGGAAGTCTGCCAGCACTAGTCAGAAGTGCTGGGTGTACTTGTTCTAAGTACTAACCAGGACTTAGACTGCTAAGTTGGTGGTTCCGTTTGATTTCCCCAGGAATAAGTACTGGTTAGTAACCATGGCCTTTTGGAGACTCTTCTAAAGAGCTGTAGGTTCTGAGATAAATATTCTGCATAACAACTGGTAACTGTGTCAGACCTGGAAAAGGCCAGGAGGATTCTCAAAGGAAATCTGTTAGGATGTTGATGAACAACCCAGGTACCAACAAAGCTCAAGCCCAACCTGACCTGCAAAATGTTGGGACGCTGTCCACAATGCCACCAGTTTACAGGCATGACCTTTGAAAGTCCACCTGAAATGTATTATTTCATCTAACCCCACATAGAGATGGGACACTTTAAATACATTATGATAATAAGTCTTACAATGTGGACCAAGTATGCTTGAAGTGGTCCAGGTGTTCTCTTTTTTGGAGAATATTACAGTAGTATTACTATTGTAATAATTACTACTGTAGGAGGGAACCCTCAGAATATCAAGAAGCTTCACACCAATGAAGAGTGAGTAAACTTCTGACCATCAAGACCTCCTGTGAAAACAAAACAACAACAAAAAAAAACCATCTCAGTGTTGAGGAACAGCTGAAGCCCCGCCTGTCACTACACGCTCCTGCTGACTGCTTGTTTTGTAATGCTAATCAGTTTCAGTGCCTTTAAAACTCCACACTTTTAACTTCCAAGGCGACGAGGAGAGCGGCAGCAGATCCGGCCCTCAGCAAGAGCAGAGAGATCTGCAGAGCATCGACACCGAACATCACCCAGCGGAACAAAAATATGGATGAATTGGAAGGTGGTCGAGGAAAGGGTCGCGTCACTGGCAGACGCTGACGTCATTGTGTTTGTTAATAATACGCAGCTCGATGCGGGTGATCAGCAGTCAGTCAGTCAGTCACCCAGAAGCCCAGGGGCCCAGGGGCCCAGGCCGCGGACACAAAGAGGCGGAACACCCAGTCCCCTTCCCCGCTCCTCTGCAGTCTCCTCCGCTCCGCCAGGGCGCAGGAGCTGCAGTGTGGATGCTGCTGCCATCACCCACCACCATCCATCACAAACACACACACACACACACACACACACACACACACACGCACACACACCAACCCACGCACACACACGCGTACACGTTTCGCACCGGACACATCCTTCCTCCTATACGGCCTTTCGGTTCCGAGCATCCCTGTGAGAATATACCTTTCAGATGAGAATTCACCCGGGGCGTTAATCCATGATCGGCTCGCTGCTTCCGGCCGCTTAATCACGTTTTCTCCCCCCCAAAAAATGCTGCGACGCAGAAAAAGGCCGAGGGAAACGATAATAAGGGAGGCAGTCCCGCGTCCCGTCAGAGAGAGCCAGAGATGCGCCTCCCGATCCCAGAAGAAGCACGACCGGTCCACAAAGTGCGGGGAGCGGGCGTCAATCCACAGCCTCCCGGCCTGGAGGGAGCCCTCGGTGCGCGGCAGGAGAGGCGCTGTGCGGCGTTTTCAGTCGGTTAGTCCTCCATAACAGAGCGGCCCGTTCTGTGACACACACTCAGAGCTCAGAGCCGAGCAGCGCTGTCTCATTTAAACAGATAGAGGAAGGGAGGGCGACGGTAGAGGCGCTGTGCAGATCCGCTGCTTCTTATGCAACCTCAGCAGCAGCAGCAGCAGCAGCAGCAGCAGCAGCAGCAGCATCTTCTGCTGGGGAGAAAATTCTGTTCAAATGGTGGATTTACCTGGATTAATGTCTCAGTGAGCCTCTCAAGCTGTTACATTGCAGGCTTACATTGACTTTTACTACGGAGGTCATAATAACGAAAAAAACAAACAAAAAAAAAACAGAATAAATAAAGAAATGGCTTCAAAAATGAACTCAACAAATGGGGGAAAAGAAAAACACACCAGAATTAATTTTTTGTTTGTTTGTTTGTTTGTTTTTGGTACCATCTGGCATGAGCCTGTATTTATTTCTAACAACATTTTACCTCAGATTTAGTTAGGTTTATTAAATTTGTTTTTCAATTTGAATCATATTTATTTCTGTGATTTGTTTTACTTCTTTCCACTCGTGTGTTTAAAGTTGCAGTATTACGTATAATATACCTTTTCTTAGCCTTTCCTGATGTTGTAATGTTATTCCCTCATCCAAAACACACCTGGAATGTTGCCTTGATTCCTTCATGCATGTTTGAGAAATCCTTTAATCTTCATGCCAACTATTCAGCTGGGCAAAATGCCTGGGTGGACCTAGCCCCACCGCTCAAAGCTCAAAGCTCCTCCTTGGAGCTGCATTTTCAAGCTACTGAGCTTCTGACACATAGAGCAGTCCTGTCCCACCCAGCTCCTTCAGACTAGCCAGCAGAAATTAGCAAACACCCGGTGGAAGCATCTGCTGGTGTGCTGAGCTACTTCTCAGTGAAACGCTGGTAAAAACTTTGTTACAGGGTTAATAGAGGAGCCATGTTAATATGACTTCCTGAAGGTGGAGTTTCAGAAAGAGCAGGGGTTTCTTAAAGAGACAGAGGTCCAGTTCAAGGCTTTACATTACAATGTCAAATTTATTATAACACATACACAGAAATATATAGAATTTTCACAACAACTCAAGGTAATTTAGTAATCTCATAGTGTTATGAAATGATACCATGTAACTGGAAAACAGATAATAATAGGTTTTTACTTATTCTCCCTTACTTTTTAAACTTTTCCTGAAATAACTTTTTTATGCATCAGTTTTGTTATATTTTTTGCATTTTACCTCATCTTTCTGGTTCAACAGAGAACTTTATACCCATGTCTTCTGTTTGTGGTGGTCTCCTGAAAGACCATGTTTTTGAAATGGCTTGTATCATAAATAATTTGACTATATAATTCAACAGCAAGACAAATCTGTAGGACAAGAAATTGGAAAATAAAAAAGCACCAATAGTGTTTTTGCACAACTTCAAACTAACATTATGAAACTACCATTTCATAACTGACTCTTATTAGGAACATATCTATTATAAATTACAGGGAATGTGGTGATCCTCAAATAAAGATTCTCTGTCCTGGCGGGACATTTCTGAGATCTGCATCATTTAGCTGAAGCCACTGTGACTGCGTTTTGCAAACTGTGACTTCAGCTATATGAGCCAGAGATTGCAAAGTGGTGACAGTAACTCCAAATCATCCAGTCACTGTAATGTATCGGTCAGGAGCAGGATACAGAAACATCTTCAGCTTTAAATACACGCAACAGCACAAGGAAGATGGCCATCTATATTCTGAGAAAGTAGTGGGGCCACAGGGAAGTGGAGGTTTTCACAGAGTAGAAGAAGAACAGTTAGGCTGCCAAGAAGCCAACAGCAACACTAAGAAACATCCAGGAAGTGCTGCTTGTGCTATACATGTGACAGTAATCACCTGAAGAAACTAAGGGGTATGACTGTAAAACAAGAGTATTTTCTCTTCTCTTGATTTGATCAGATCAAATATAAACTTTGGGCCACAGTCCCAGTCATTCTGTATATTCCAGTTATTATTAAAGCCTCTAGATTTAATGAGAGCAGCACCGTTCTGGATCGCCTGCAGCTCTTTGAGTTTCTAAGCAGACCTAACACATACCCAGCCTCCCAGCTTTTATTGCCTTCTTTTTACTGCTTTGTAATAGTCTGTGAGGTCAACAGCTTGATTCCTTAAGTTTTCTGCATTGAGCTTGTAACAATTATGCTTTGTTGTTGTGGTTGCATGAGAGGTTCAGAGTCTTGTTGATTTTGCCTGAAAACTCAGGAGCTTTTTAAATGCATTCTGTGGCAATACCTCAGGTCCATAGTAACTTTGGAGGACAGGAATCTGCTCCTTGTTTTCATCTTTATAGAAACAGTGATTTAAAGTAAACTATTCCTAAAAAAATGCCAAAGTATGTTGTAGACATAAAGGTCTTGGCATTTCTGGAGTGGACCGCTGCGTCGCAGCTGATCAGGCAGACTGTTGAAGACCTAATTTAATATGAAATATAAAAATATAATATAAAAACTAGCAGGATGTTGTGTATACAAATATTAACATTTTCAGTTGAAATGGTTTTAATTTGCTAAAATAACTAAAACAGTCTGTCTTATTAGCTGTCGGCCTTTCATTGCGCTGAAGATTTGGTCATTGTGATCTGATACAAGTAATAGAAATAAGATTCATTGCAGCATAATGATGCATTTTGTTTCAAAACTGCAAGTCAAAAGAGAGATTTTTCTAGATCTCAGCAACTTCTCCAAGTTGTAAACCTGAATAAGTTTTACCTACTTAAAAAATTCAAGGTAACTGGTTGCTTTAAACATTTTAAGTAAAAAAGTATCTATCTATCTATCTATCTATCTATCTATCTATCTATCTATCTATCTATCTATCTATCTATCTATCTATCTATCTATGTGGATTTTTTTTCTTCATTCAGAGAATTTACTTACAGTGGGTAGAGTATCCAGTAATTTAAGAGTTTGATACTTTATCAAACTCTTAAGGATTTGTTTCAAATAAAAATAGTTTTCTCTGGCTCTGTCAGATACTCTGGAACCCCACAGGCTTCACTGTTAATCTGAACAGGCCAGGTAAGAGGTTGTGTCTGGGCAGAGATGATTATTTTTGGATAAAAATTTTTAAATACTTATTTCATTGTACTTTATGTTGTTTTGGGGACGGAGCAGGCCATATAGCAAGTCAGAGCCAAGGCTGTTATCAAGACTGCAACAAGCCTTGTTTACGAGTCTTTGGAGAATTCGTAGTTGGGGAACATGAGCTTGTTCTGTTTCTTCCTCATCTCTCACTAACCTCAATAGATATTATGCCAGGATTGTCTTCAGAGACGCACAGGATCATAGTTGATTATCTCTGGCTGCTAATGCTAACATGGTAGCCGGCACTGGCTCTGATGTTTCAGCTGAGCCCTTAAATCCGGATAACACCAGGCCTTCTGTCCAACCGTGATCTCGGGAAGCCATCTTGGTAGTACCTAACTCTGTTCAACCTGTCGCTGTGATGACAGCATTCTATTCTCATAACACACCTTGGATCTGAACTATACTGGGTAGTTATTTTATTTCAGTTTTATTCTTTTAAGTCCTTTTTATTGTTATGATTATTGTTTAATTTGATGAATTTAGATTCTTGATATTATTTTCTATCTATTATATAAATTTCCAATAAAGACAGAGAAATAATGTGATTTTAATATGACAATAAAGAGAAAAAAAAATCAATGGGTTCACATTAGCAAGGCACGTCTTCTGATCTAATGAATGTGTGAACAGGTTAAAGTGAGGAGCAGTGGTGCCTGGCTCTGTGTGCAGCCACAAATATGAAAGACTGCAGGAACTGTTCTTAAAAATTTCTCTATTTTCATGTCTGTCAATGAAGAATGATAAATGCTGTAGCGCCAGCTTTGTTCTCCAAAGTCTTTTGAAGACACACCATGTGGCAAACAACAGAAGCAGTGATCAAATCTAGAGTGATTCTCTTTTTTTCTGCTAACGAAGGTGAAATCTGATCCTTCTGCCATCTGTGACGTCTGCGGCAATATTTCAGATTAAAACACCTGATCAGGTAATACTGTCAAGGTTTTTTTTTGTTGTTGTTTTGTTTGGGTTTTTTTGCCCTCAAAGCTAACAAGCAGATAGGTTCAGGAACATCTGCCGTGCAGTCCCTCCGGGGAGTTTGCCTTCAGTGGCGCTCCACCTCGACGAGTAAAGAGACGCTAAGGATGAATCTCTGTCTCTGGTCCTGTTGGTTCTGTAGCTCCCAGGCACAGCCACTCTCCGCTTCTCCCTCCGTTTCTTCCTTTCTGTGTCACTCTCTCAGTCCAACGAGGCAGGGAGCTGGAGAGCTTTCTATTTTTAGAATCCGAGCCGCCTGCTCAGCCTCCCACCCCCTTTGGCAGAAAAAGATACACCCACATAAAGACTCACAAAGCATCCATGGACATCGCACACTGAAAGGCACAACACACAGGCTGTCTTATGTACCGAGCGTGTGCAAACACACACACACATACACCCACGCACGCAAACACACACATACGCACACACACACACACACCCATACACGCATGCAAGCTGGAGTAGCATTAATTCATTTACATTTAAATCAAGTTGCACAGAAACACATGCACTCGCGCTTGGAAATGTCAAGTACAAAGCAAAGCGTGAATCAAACCCTTAAGCACATATCATATTTCTGATACTATGGCATTAATAATGCAGGGCTTCTTAGTGCAGAAAGAGGAACACTCCCTGTAGGGGAGGGGGGAGGAGCTCTTGCTCCTTTGCTGCTTCTGTGATGTGGCCAATGTGTGGGAATAACAATAAGACAGCCAAATATCTGCTCCAGTCTCAGATAAAATAACTGTAACATACAAATAAGTTACAAATAACTCACAAAAACTGCTCTCAGCATTCGATTATAACAACAGGGACTCACCATAGTCAGAGAGCAGCTACTGGTGTTGCACACTTTCTAAGACTCTACTTTGTTGCTATGGCACCCAAAGGGGGAACACCTATATTTCTACAGGTATACGGGAGACGCTGATCCAAAACATGGACAGGGAGGGAGGGAGGGAGGGAGGGAAGGAAGGAAGAAAGTAAAGAAGGAAGGAAGGAAGGAAAGAAGGAAGGCACAGTCATACTCAGTAAATGAGATATATTAATGAAAATTCATTTATTCATTATATTTAGTAACACCATAACTAAATGAGACACATTAAACAAATTAATTCCACACAGACTGCATGACCCTATTTTGTTAATTATGATGACATTCTTCTTACAGCTAAAACAACACATTAAAACAATGACAAACATTCGGTACCTATTTAAAAAGAAAAAAAAAATCTCTGTAGGTGTAGAACGTAAAAAAGGTTTAAAACATGCTTCAAGGTAATTATTTTCAAAAAGGTGTTTCAACCTGACAAGAACTTATATTCTAATGAGCTGAATATGACTGGCCATAACAATAAATTTGCTGCTGTTTCTTCGTCCCTTTGTTTTTCTTCCTGACAGGGTGGGTATGAATGGTTATCTGCTCAGGCTCAGCCAGACACATGTGAGCTGGAATGAGAGCCTGTACCGCAGTGACGATGACTCAGCCTCTTCTGTTACCATGGAAACACTGCATCTTTGCAATCAGTCCCTTAGTAACAGCGCGGTTGCTAGGGAACGAACTCAAGTGTAGGGCGGTGTTGGCGTATGGAACAGAGTTTGTGTGCATTCACTCAGTACATGTGACCCGTTGTCTCCATTGGCGAATTCTAACTTTGGTACTTTCGCACACGCACACCCACACACACACACACACACAAAATAAATCATTTTTTTATCGGATTTCTTCTGCACAGAATGACCAGCACCTGTTTTTCACATTTCAATTTTTTTAAAACATATTCAATTGTAAAAAAAGTGTGGCTTGAATATGACTTTAGCCCCATTTGATGTGATACCCTTAAATAAAAACGATGATTCTGGCAGTGGAGTGCAGATGGAAATGTCTCGATGAGGATTTGTGTTTCTGAGGTGGTTTTGCTGGAGCAGCTGGGTCTTAAAACCCACGAAGCGGGCGAAAAGAAGGTTGGAGAGTGGGTCGGCAGGTGAAGACGGGGGACAGAGGAGTGGACCACCGTGGAGTTAATCGGGTTCTGTGAGAGATCTGTCACAAGGATGTTTGATGAAGGGTTTTGGAATCAAAGCTGGCTTTCATGTAAAAGTGAAAAGCAGAGATTTTTTATTTTCAAAGAAAGTCATAAATGTTTGTGGAATAGTGGCAAAAAGTGAGAGTAAAATTTATTAGTTTGAGCTCATTTGAAAATGTCAACATTGCAATTCTGGGCATCACTTAGTAAGCACAATCAATACTGTATTAAATGACAGTGGGGACAGTGTCATGCTTCAGGGATCTATTTTTCAACAGTTATAATGTTATTTATGGTGCTTTGGACTTAAAAAATGAATTGCTTAAACAGCTAAATGTTAGCGTATTTGGCTTCATTTTTATATTTCCAGTTATTAAATTATCAATCACTGCCATAATTGTTAAATAGATTAAGAATCTGCTCTCCAAAAAGGTAACTGATCTCTAATTTTGTGAAAACTAACAAAGCAATACTCGCTCGTAATAATGTTTTGTCTTTTGAATTGTGAAATAGTGTTTGAAAGGAAAAACACACCAAGTTTGTCACTTTGTCCAAACAAATTCTTAAGCTCATCTAGAGCTAACCTGACTCATCAACAAAACTCTTCAATACAATGCGTGGTCTTAAAGCGCAACGTGTTTGCTCCTTAATGACTCTCTATTTATTTGCATGTTGGTCATACTTCAGTGTTTCCAAACATGAAACCAATTTAAACATCAGTCACAAACAACAGAAATAAAAACAAAATATTGTTTTTAAATGAAGGTATTTATTGTTAAGGGAGAAAAAAAAATTCAAAGCCTACATATGTGAAAAAAAAAAGACTTTGTAGACGTCATACACTGTGTATTACATTTTTGGAACATGCAAATAACCGGCTCCAAATCAAACAAAATCTGATCTGAATAAAACATATAGTACATAACAACAACATCTGAATAGAAATCTGACTAAAGTATGTCAAATGTGGGAATGACAGAAAACTGACAGTCCTGTCTCTGCTTCTATAACTCCATGCTCCCCCCTCCTTTAACCCAGCAGCCTCCAAACCTGTTTTTGTCTTTCTGCTGTGCAAAAAAAAAACAAACAAAAAAAAACACATTAATAAACGGGAATATGAGAGCTAACTAGCCCAAGAGCCCATTCATGGCAAGCTACTCCTACAAACAGAGCCCTGTTTGTTTGGATGCATTGACGTCACGGCTGACGCATGGCTGCCTGGAGTGGCCGGCTCCATCAAAGGCCTCTGCTCAGATCTGCACAGAGGTATTATTAGCCAGCAGAGGGAGATAGATAGAGAGGAGGGGGCATAGGTGGAGGAGGTCAAAAGGATGCTGGGCTCAATAGGGAGGGTGAGAAGACTAAATGAACAGTGAAGTTTCAGGTTGTATACCCCCCTCCCCCCTCATATCAGCAGTAAAGAAAGCAAAACTTAGCTTCACATCTTTAAAATAAGTGATAACCGAACCACCTGTAAAATCAATAGACTTGTTTATAAGTTACAGTTAAATGACAGAAGTGGAAAGTGTAACGTGTTAAAAATTCATTCCAAATTCATCAAAATAGAAATGAACCATTGTGGTGGATCTACATATTAGCTCTCTTCTGCCACTTAGTGGACAAAAATGGAACTTGGTGTTTTTGAAATTCGCATTTACTCACTTGTTATGCAAAAGGATACTAGCGTGTATATTCTTTTTATGTATAACATGCAAAACATTTTCAAGAAATATGCTTTCTCTTGGGATAATTTACATTTTCGTTGTTTTCTGTAAGCTGTCTTTGTTCTTTTATGTTTATTTTTTTTATTTACTTTTCTTGACTGCATATTTGCGTGTGTCTGGTGTAGTTGAACTCAGAACAGCTAATTTTATGCTTTAACAAGTTGGGCAGTTCCTTTTTCCCATTGAGGCAATTCGGTTTGGATAGTTTTTGATTAATTAAATCATTATTTGAAATGTGTTTTTTCGCCCATTTATTCTTTTTCAGTTTATCTTGGTCTGATATTAAAATGTAGTCATTTTAATGATTTATTAAAATTTCAGAGTCATTTTAGTGTAAAGAAACACAGAAACAGAAGAAATCTATAAGGGTCAGATACTTTTCCCCAGCAGTGTGTATGATACCATAAATATAAGTTTGACCTGGTATGGATAATAGTACAATTAGAAATAATGTCAGGGCTAGATTTATATTCTTCTTAAACCATGTAATCCAATTGATTAATATAGGATTCCAGCTGGTTAGAAGTTGGGCTCAGTAGTTACATACTTGAGTAACTTGTTGGGGGAAAAAAATGACTTTTAGTCGTTTTACTATACCATGCTTTTTGCTTTAATAATATTTGTAGGAAGTATGGTATTAGTAAAATTTCTCCATTCTTATTGAATGAATAACAAACATGTTTTAACAAAACCTGCATGACACACAGACACCCACAGTTTCGGGTGAAACCTGTTTGTACACCAACTCGCTTGTTCTATTGTTATTTCCTTAGGCTAAGTGAATATACAGTAAACACCATACACTGTCACTGGAAATATTCTACCTTGTTCTAAAATGTAAAAAAGAATTTATGTCATAAGATTTATATAGAAACATAATGATTTGGAAAAGTGTTTCTTCTGCTCAAAATGTTATTTTGCATGATTTTTTTTTTTTTTTTTTTTTTTTTCAATTTTAGTTTGAAAATATTAGAACTTACAAATAACTATCTTTTTGTCTGTCTAACGAGCTCTGTAGATAAGATGTTACGAATTGTTAGAAAAATAAACTGTTCCTCGGTACCCGAGGAGCACTTTCACGGATTATTTTTTGCTCTTAAGTAAGTTCTTGGACGGCTACATGTTACTGTTGCTTGAGTAAAATTTTGAAACGTTGATATTCTTATTGGAGCATCATTTTGGGTGCTCTGCATCTGGGTGGCGGTACCACATCACGAGGCTCGCTGTGCCACCGGGAGTCCCCCTCAGAAGAAGAAGTAGAAGACGACGTAGAAGTGAAAGTAGAAGAAGAACGCCGTCGTATGCTAGCTATAATGACAAGTTGCTAAGCAGTTATTGAGCCTTGACAGAGCATAAATGTGAAGAACGAAGCTGCGGAAAGACTCGTGTAGCGCTGCGGGCTGGATATGCAGCGCTCCAAAAGGTAATGAGCCGTAAAGCCCCGGGGTCTCGGCTCAGCGGCGCCCACAAACTGCGGCCACACTGGAACGACTGGCAGCCCAGGTTGGTTGGTACTCTTCTCAAAATAAAACGGCGGCTCTCGGGGGGCCTGGATGTCTTGCTGTGTTGGGCTGTGGCCAGATGGGAGCTAGATACCTCCGTGTTTTCACTTCAGTCTTACGCCCTCCTCTCCGTTTAACCGTTTTATGTTACAGTCTGTGAAGTAGCTGGAGCTGCAGTAGCAACACAAGCTGTTTTAACCAGCCTCCATCACGGTGTGCCGAGCTCAGCGCTAACGCTACTCGGAGGACGTTAGGAGCGACGGCTGTTTGGGGTTTACTGACAAGTGGCATGTGGGACATATGAGCCAAAGACAAATGAAATGACTTCTCATCTTAATGTCAACACGTTCCCTGTGAACATTAGTCCGAACGTGAAGTTTTAGCCCGTTAGCATCGATGCACCTCTGTTCGCGCTGGCTAACGATGCTAGTCAGCTGAAGGAAGCCGCCACCCTGCTGTGTAATGTTACCTACCTCCAAGTCACTTCCGGAAACCTCTAGATGCAAAAAATAGGACTGCGCTGACATTGTTTCTTATTGCGGTGGTAATTCATAAACACGGCAAGTCAACGCAGCAATGAATGAATCCCGAAAGTCAGTGGAGCGTCGTGGGGGGAAGCCCTTTGTAGTGTAGCAACCTGTTAAAGGCCCGAGCTCACTGTGAGACAATCGGTGTAGAAAGCACATTACCTGTCAGTTCTGTGTGTGAGGCTCAAGGCCACATCTCAGCAATATCTATTACGTTTGGAGTCAGTAGGTTGTACCTGCAGCTCGGTAAATCATCATGACAACCCGGACCCGCACAGGTCAGCCTCAGTGTCTCACGCCTTGATTTCAGCAAACTGGAAACAGTCCAGAGCAGGAGCATGCAGAGAGCAAGGCGTCAGGTACAGCAAGGCTTCAGAAAAACAGGCTGGAAATCTGTCAACAGATACTGATCTGTTCAATTATACCACCCAGGCAGAAACTCTATGTAAACCCCCACAGGTTCATCTCCTCTGATTTATTGTGTTGCACTTGTAGACATGCAAGAGGAGCATGCTGCCTCTCATTTAACTGTTTGGTGACACAATAAGTGTTTTGACAGAAAAAATTGAAAACAATTAAAAATAATGCATTTACTTAGTCCTCCTGGTGAGACGTTCCCAGAACAAATCCACCACTGAGGCACAAATCTTAGGAAAACGTGCAAATCCACTAAATGAATATTTTGATGACTACGTCGGGTGTGATTAACTCACATCTTCCTGACTCTTTTCTTTCTTTTCCATCACTATTTTCTTTAAGCTTTAAGATCTTATGCACAAAATTATGTCTGGCTTGGACTTGAGGCTCTGTTAGTCAAATTATAGTGCTTTGAAAGCGTCTGCCTCCTTTCACTTTTATTTTTTATTAAGTGATTTCAAATGTTTCCAGCCTTCTGCTTGTGTCGTCAGCAGGAGATTTGAGACCAAAATCAATTTAATGCCAAGGCAACTGAAGATGACTTAAATGGTAATATCCAATATTAGTACTTTTCTTGCTATTCTTACATTATATTACTGCCATGCTATTTATTACAGACAGTCACCGTTTTTCCTTTGGAAATTGATATTTACACGGAAGCAAAGAACTCCAACACACAGAATGTGTCAGATATTCCCACACCTGTTGTTTAATGCAGCATAAAATGGAGTCAAATCAACAAGAAGCTAAATAAATGGCTAGTTTTTTCAGTGCCAGAGCAACAGATGTTGGCCTAAAGCACTTCTCTTTTTTTTTGTTTGTTTTAAGCATTGTTGAGATGAAAAAGATGAATTTTAATTTGGAGCAGCTGCCGTATGAAGTCTGTCTGCTGTGAAAGCAGAAATACGTCAACAGTTTTTGTTTGTGTATTACAAGTCATATCATTGTCATAACATCCACCAATGTTATTCCTTAATAACATTGTGTCTTAATATTGTGTAACCTTTGTACGCTTCTTGTTAAATCTGACCCTGCGTCAGATCTCTAGAATATGGTCACACCTTTCAGCCCATGAGGTTTTGTTTCCAAACAGCCAGTCATCTTAAAGTTGACTGATTTTGATATTAAGTTAAGGTATTGCTGATGCATTCCATCTACACTCAATATACAGTCTGATTATGGTCAAATCTCTCTCACTTTCCTAAATCATTAAGAATTATAATGTCACTCCTGATGTTTTCCTGTTGCTGGTCTATTCCAAGATTTAGGTTGCCTGGAATAGATGGCTATAGAGCACCTAAAGCCAATCTGAACCTTGGCTTATAAAAACCAGGGCAGTAAAACCTTTTTTTTTTTTTTCTGTGCTTTTTCCATGAACGCCTCAGAGGTGACGGTGTGTCATCCCTTCAGGACAAAGTGAAGTCCAGAGAACTTGGTTCTGGACCACCTTATGACATATTCCCCTCCACGTGCCCTGAACAGCCTACGCTCCACAGTGATGCCTACGTTGCTGCAGATGCACATCAGGAGGAGGGTAAGGCTGTCTAAGAAAAGAGGCGTTCTGTATAAGGAGAGGTTCTATTCACAGCCCCGGGCTGGGATGTGATATTATGTAGACATAAGTAAGAAAATCTACCAGGTATCTTATGGTTCTCGAGGGCTTACATGCTCACTCCACTAGAGGTCTCATCACCTTGTGGACCTTCTCCAGTGGTTGTCTGCACTGCAGTTAGCCTGGTTACTCACCAAACGTTAGGTTCAAGGTTGTAGGTTTTCAGATTGAGACCCAAAATGTAGGCTATGAAAGAGAATGCTAGTTCATTTTCATAACTGTTCTTTAGCCGTTCGAGCATTGGCCAATACCAATTTGTTACAGAAAAACAGAGCAGAATTGACTTAAAATGTTTTGGGTTTTTTATTTCGTTTTTTTTTTTTTCAAACACAGACAGGAATGCACTGAATTACGTTATTATTTATTTGATAACTCTACAGAAGTGGAGCACATTTAAATACACCAATAACTTCACAAACTTGGTCAAACGCGTAAAAATAAAACAACTGTCATTTGTTCAGTCAGGAGTAGAGCAGCCAATGAAACATAAATGATAAAGGAACTGAAGCTGATAAAAAACAATAGGTTAACAATGTCAAACATGCAAATAAATGGCAACAAACCTTTTTTTCAAATGGTTCATTAAGAGCAATTAGGAATCCTAAATATAATGTAAAATAAATAATAAAACATGACATCACTCTGAGCTTAGAATTAGACTGAATAGACCTGTCCTGATGAATTAGTCACATTATCACTGATGCCCCCTCTAGACTTTTTTTCAATATTGGGACCAATCCAGATATTAATATTTGGTCGGTGGCTCGCTAACTTCCTCCCCATGATTTCATTATGAAAGGAGGGAATGTGTTCTATGAATGTGTAACAAAGTTGTTGAAATTGTTGCACATTAATATCCGTTTCTATTCATAATATCAGTGGGAACCTTTCATCATGAAGCAGCAGAAAAATCCAAGAGGCCACAATATTTACTCCCTTATATTTGCACACGGCATAGTTATTTATGTTGTTATAGTTATTAATAGCTGTTTTGTAATTTCAAAGTGTCTGGCTGGTGTCACAAGATGATGAGAATTTCAACAAAAATACTCCGAATTGCATGGTGACCAAAGAGGGTTGTACGTTTCTCTTTTGCTCCAACCTTTCATGTTTCCTCTCCATAGCTGGATATGAAGTTGAGCCCGGTGTGTGTGATACAGCATTTGGTTGGAAGTCGCTGGGGGAAGAGTTGAGGCCCAATGACGTGACGTCGGATCTGACTACTTTTCAGCATGGAAATCGTGCTTTAGCTTCAAAGGAAATGAGGAAATCGCAGGGTAAGCAGGGACAACCTGGTGAAGCTCTGACAGAAGAATTTAACATCAATATATTATGTCGCAGTAGTCGTCAAAGTATCAGTTTCTGAAAAGTTGTAATCTCAAAGTTGTAATCTGGATGAAACATTTCGTAGGACATAATATTTAAAATGATTAATTCAGACTCTAAGCAACTCTGACATAGACAGTTGAATGAACTTTTAGCTAAATGGCTAAGATAGGTGTGTGTCATAGTGCTGTATGTGGTAAGTCAAGTTTATCATTAACCACGTTGCTCATAGATATCTGACAACCGAATTTAAAAAACACGCTTTGCTGTGATTTCAACGTGATTTTTAAAAGTGCTATATAAATGAACTTGACATTGATATTTCAGCAATAAGGCAGTTCAAAGTGCTTTATATGACAAAAGAGTAACACAATAACTAATTATGAAACAAACATTACATTTTGTCAAATGCCATCATCATAAACATCAGGAACAATCATCAGTTGTAGTTCAAATATATTAATCAATTGTTCCAGTTGTTATGAATCAAAGGCAGCTGTAAACAAATGGGTTTTTAGCCTTGATTTAAAGGAACTCCGGGTTTGTTCCAGGCTGGTGGTTCATAGTAGGGACATTGTGTTTTCCTCAAGAAAGAAAAGACATTCACGTCAATCATAATTCATATGGTTATCCCAATTTTTAGCAAAAGTATTGCAGTTAAAATTCTCCTGCTGCTGCATTCTGACTGTGGTGCGTTACTGAGTAAGATTAGTTTGAACAAACTGATTCTACTGTTTTTTGGGGGGTCAAATACAACATGTTTTATTGTAAGATGCAGCTTTTGTCTTACATGGTGTGTTTTAATTCACAATAATCGGATTGGAAATAAGTAAAAAGAAAAGAAGAAAAAAAGAAAAACAACCTATATTGTCAACATAAGCTAATTATTTGAAAAAAAAAAAAAAAGTTAAATAAAGCCCGTACTGGGGTGAAGCCAATCTTAAACATCAGATTAAAAATGCTAGCCACAATCAATTTCTTCCTTTTTTTGAAGCTGCCGTCAAGATTTTCATGCGGCGTGATTTCACACATTGAGAATAAAACGTCCAGAAAACATTCTAAAGATGTGTGTGTGTGTTTGGGTGCGTTGGAGCAGACAGAGGGATGGCTCACTCGGAGGAGTCTCGATTGGCCAACCTCCTGCGCAGAGTCTCCAGGGAAGACGACCGTGACCGCAGGCTGGCCACCCTAAAGCAGCTGAAGGAGTTCATCAGCCATGGCGAGAGCAAAGTGGTCAGTCACGTTCACATTATTTTCCTTTTGACCATTGTAGTAACAAGACTACAGCGCATCGAACCACAGTTGCTGTTCACAGCTAGGAATGTTGTGCCGTTTTCTTACTCTGTCTCACCCTGTGTGTCTCATGTCTCATTTCAGACCATGGTCAAACAGCTGGACACCATCCTCAGCACCTTGAATGATATCTTGAATGAGAGGTAAGAGGCTATGAGCTGTAAGTTTGTGAAACAATGTGCTTGTGTGGAAAAATGTGAAAATGTGGGATATGATAGGTTCAGGACTAATTATCCTGTCTTTAAGTGTGCTTGTAATCATTCCTCAAAACCTGAAGAGATTGGGTAATGGGCCCAGTTATGCACAGTTCAATGTGTCAGGTATAACCCCAGCTTGAGGGAGCGCTATGCGTAGAACACGAAGGGACCAAGCTAGCTCACGATAGACTCTTGCGGTACTTGAATTAATAAAATCAATGTGCCAGTTTTATTGGCACACCCCTGGAAACATTGGGAATCGGCAGTACAGGCGAAGTAAATACAGGCTTGTATTTACTTGGTATTGGATCGATACCAAAAATATGCAGTATCACACACATGCACCTTTGGGCACTTTTCAAATGTTAAAGTTAAAAAGGAAACACAAAAGAAAGCCTGTGATCAAGATTCACACAAGCACACGGTAAATTATAACTTGCAGCTTGGAAAAGAAGCCCTGTAATAATGGAGTAGAACTGAGCTGTCATAAAGGAAGGAACACAAAAAAACAGTTTTAAAAATGATTGTATAAAACCAACTTTTTTGAGCTTTACATCATATTATGATTTTATTCCCTCATCAAAATCATACCTGGACTGTTGCCCTGATTCTTTCATGCATATTTGAGAAACCCCTTAATCTCCATGGCAACCATTCAGCTGTGAACCTATCCCCACCTTACAGAAGCAGCTCCTCTTCAGAGCTGCCATTTCTTAGAAGAGCAGACTTCCCCCTTCCCTCCACTCTCCCTCTCAGATCCTTCGGGCTAGCCAGCAGCAATTAGCAAACACCTGGTGGAACTTTACATTTGCTGAACTCATTATACAAGCTGCTCCAAACCTCTCCCATCTCTGGACTTTGTTTCATTCATGGCTCTGAACCCTGGTGATAAATGTCTCCTTCCTGACATCAGGTCTCATGAACACAGTTTAGTTTTCTAGCAGTGACTCTTCCCGTATGGCGTGTGTGTGACCTTTGCTCCGTCCTCTGCACGGTTCCCATCCGCAGCAGTAAGCTGCTGTGGGAGCTGCGTCAGGAAGCAGCGGCCTGCGTCGGCCTCCTCTGCACGGTGCTCAGCTACGAGGCGGAGCGCATCTTCAAGTGGCTTTTCACAAAGTTTAACTCTGGTGGTCGTGATGAAGTGAAGCTGCTGTACCTGGTGGCAGCTCAGCGGGCTCTGGAGGCTGCCGGGGAGAGGAAGGCCTTCTCTCATATCATGCAGGTAATCGCTCTCTCACGCTCTGTGGACCACCGTTGTTCTACAGCTCAGCACTGGGCTGAGTGTGAGGTGTTGATGGGCAGAGCCTGTAGGAACTGTGGTATGCTCTCTGCTCCAGCTGGTGATGAGCAACCTGCAGTCCATCCTGGAGAACGTGGACACCCCAGATCTGCTCTGTCAGAGCGTCAAGTGTATTCTCCAGGTGGCCCGCTGCTACCCACATGTCTTCAGCACCAACTTCAGGGTAAGCTTTCCAACATCGCTAACTTCCTGCTTTAAGTCTGATGCATCCACACTCGCCTTGACCTGAGTTCCTATGCAGTTTGCAAAAGCACCAAGTTTAATTAAAGCTGCAGAATGTAACATTTATAAAAGGGTTTTTTACATTTTGTTAAAACTGTCACCATGTTGTGACAGGAGGCGTAAGACAGATCTGTGAAAAATGTAGCTCATCTGCCTTCTCTTTCTTCTAACTAAAAACAACCAATCAGAGCCCAGAGGGAGGTCTTTGCGCTGTCAATCACAATTTCATGTGGTGCTGCCTATCTCCCTCTTGTTCTATGCTATGCTGCAGCCATAACAGTTTTTATGTTATGGTAAAAAACTTTTCTGTACATTTAACAGCAAGTACATGAGATTGATTGACAGCACTCAGCCCCTCCTCCTGGCTCTGATTGGTTGTTTTTCGTCGGGAACAATGCATTTCTTCAGACGGCAATAGCAGCTCAGGAAGGAGATTGATTTCACAGATTATCTGTCTCATAACATGGTGTGACAGTTTTAACAAATGTGGATGCACTTTAAATGAATTTCCTGTCTGCATACAAAAGGAACATTTATCTGGAAAATTATTAGCATTTTCATAAATTATTCCATTAGTTGTCCTTCACCTAAGCCTATCTCAATTTATCAATTAGTCTCATAAAAAAAATTAAACTTAGAAAACTTTGGGAAATCGAGCAGAGAAACAGATTTCTGACCTGGGATGTGAGAACCCTGCTGAGGATAGAACATCGTCTGGACTCACAGCAGCTCCAGTTCCTCATGTCTGTCTATATTCTCCCACAGGACACAGTGGACATCTTAGTGGGCTGGCACATCGACCACACCCAGAGGCAATCACTCACTCAGCAGGTTTCAGGTCAGTTTGTTTTCTGTTGACGTCACATCAAACATTTCCGAGCATATTCCAGACCCTTATTAAACAGCAGAGTTTTTGTTTGTCACTCTATTTTGAGACTGTGAATAAAGGAGGTCTTTTCATATTTTATTGTATTTATTTTATTTTAGCTTTAAAAAAAAAACCCAACAAACAAAACAATACATTTATCCATGTGTTGAAGTCCAAGAACTGTAACCGTCATGTTAGTCTCAGGCTGAATGCAAGTTCAACTAAAAAAATTATAACAGGAAAAAAGTTAAAAGTTTTTTGTTCCTCATTTCAGAAAGTGAAACTCATATTCTATAGAAATACCTTGCATAGTGAAATATTTCAAGCCCTTATTTACATATAATAAAAGCCCCCAAATCCAGAAAATGAGAATATTACAGAGTGATGGAAGTAAAGATGAGAAGGGGGAAAAAAGAGAAAATATTCAGCTACCACAACTAATATAGTGTATGGAAGCATACGGCTTGGCATCAATCTAAACATTGTCTGATGAGTCTCCTCCTGTGTGTAGGTTGGTTACAGAGTCTGGAGCAGTTCTGGGTGGCAGACCTCACCTTCTCCACCACCCTACTGGGCCAGTTCTTAGAAGACATGGAGGCATATGCTGAGGTGACTTCATGTTTTTTTCTCTAAAGTGGTTTGTATTCATATTCTACTTTGGGCTTATAGAGTATGTAAGAAATGGAAGACCTTTCTCAGTTTAGGGACTTGATGAGTGATGTACATTAAGAGTGCCTGCTCTGTGTAGGACCTGAGTCATGTGACGTCAGGTGAGGCGGTGGATGAAGACATCCCCCCTCCTTCTGTGTCCCTGCCCAAGCTGGCGGCTCTACTGAGGGTCTTCAGCACCGTGGTCCGCAGCATCGGAGAGAGATTCAGTCCTGTTAGAGGACCCCCCATCACTGAAGTCTACGTCAATGATGTAAGAGCGCTTCACAGGGAAAGTTTCCATTTATTTTAGTCCTAAACCACAAATGTGTTATGTTTTGTCTGGATTTTATTTGTCTGGCCCACAATTAATAGTGCAAAGGAAAGTGATACATAGGTTTGAAGTAATTTTTAATGAAACCCAACCTAGTTTTCAAACATGGTTTAACATTTCCTGTTGGTAGTGATGTTAAAATGAAGTGACCTCCTCTGCCGTTTGCCTTTAAAGGTTTTAAACCGAGTTCTGGCGTGTGTGACTGCAGCCAAGCAGGTCCAGTTCTCCGAGGCCGTTCTCACTGCAGGAAATGAGTGTGTGGGTGTGTTGCTGGCCAGTGTGGAGCCCACCGGTCAGCTCATGGAGGCGGTCCTCACTTACGGCCTGGACCAGCTGGACTGCTGCCTGGCCTGTGGCTCCGACTACAGCCTGGCTGTTCTCAGTCTGCTCACTCTGGTATTGTCATTTACACAGTTCTTATCATTTTTACTTTTCACTTAGTTTAAAGCTGAATAAATTACTTGTGATGAATGTTGAAATAAATTTCTTCTCATTTAGTAATCGATTTACCATTAACTGGAGCATAAAGAATCCATATGTATATATTCTACCCAGAACTCCTCAAGTGGCATTTTTAGCTTCATCTGCTTCATATTTCATCAAGCAATCTTCCAATAAGCAACTTTTGAGTTCCAGTTATCAATCAGTTAGTCCAAAAATGAATCAACAGATCAGCCTGCAGAATGTACCTGGAGTTGTGATTGTTTTTCAGATTGTGGATCAGGTGAACACCAAACTTCCTGTGTCGTTTGTTGAGAAGCTCCTGGCGCCGGATTCCCATCTTCTGAATCTCCGTTTCCATCCAGAGAAGGAGGTATGAAAACATCTGAGCTTAGTCTGATAAACCGCCAGCAATGTTTAGACATCACAGAAAAATACAAAAATACATGTTCTTAAAACATGGCAGAAATGACTTTCATTACTCCCTCACTTTAAAAAGTGACTGCTTGAAGTCAGAGTCTGGACTGTGATATGACTAATAAAAAAAATTGGGAAAAAATTAAAATAATAAAACAATTAGAATACTACCTCTTTCAAACAACTGTGATCTGTTTGAATATACAACCAAAGGTAACTTCTGCTCTGCATTAATTAGATTTTCTTATGAGCTTCCAGGTGATTACTAGGCTAAATATTAATGTATGACCCATTACATACAACAGGAAAGCATGTTTACATTGTTAGACAGAACAAAGTATGCAGGTGGTTAAACACTTTTGTAAAGCCCAGGTCATTTGTGATTATGAATTTTCCTGTCCCTCATCTCCTAAAAACACTATTGGATTTCCTAGTATTCCCCCATCTCTGTTGACAATTGTCTGTTGGGAAAATTGATCCATCACCCAGTGGTTGTTCATATGGCTCAATAGAAAAAGCAGATTCATTTTAAAGCTTCTTACTGCCTCATTTCAGGGATGGCTGAACATAAAAAGAACCCATTGTAATAACCTGCTGATTTCTCTAGTAACAAGGTGTTCATGAGTCAATGTGTCTGGCTTGGTTAATATGCTAGCCATAAATGACCAAGGATTTAGTCCATGTGAGAAAAGACTTCATAACACTTTCCATGGACACTTGCATTCCCTCCACAGTTAGGTGCTGAATCTTCTCACATGGTGCAACTGAGGATGTTCAGTTGAGTTGATGATACAGGGAAGGAAATGACTAGACGAACTCTAGATACTGAGAAAAATTCTAGATCGGGTGTCAGTGACAGTTCATAAGGGCAGTTCTAGGCAAACTAATTCTATGTTGTGTGTGACACCATGCTTTATTATTCATGTTACATTGTATTTAGAATTCTTAATTGAACTTTCTGCACCATTTGAAAGAAGCTTTGTTGCAGTTTATTTTATGTTGGACCAGCATAGTCAACCTGTTGGTTTTGTCAGTTTCAGTTTCTTTATTTATATTACATTGGTTGTTCTGCTCCTAATTGCACTGACTGAACAAATTAAAGTTGTTTTTACATGTTTGACCAACATTCTGAAGCCATTGGTTCAGAATTGGCCATTACAATTTGCTTACTCTGCACCAGTACAGCACACATTTCAGTGTGCTGTACTGGTGCAGAGTAAGCAAATTGTAATTCAATACATTTATGTCTGTTTAAAAATATAAATGTTAATTCAGCTCTTTTTTTGTATCGGATCGGTATCGGCAGATATGAAACCTCAGATAACAGTAAAAGAAGTGGTTCAGTGAGAGTGTGTGTGTGTGTCTTCCACAGGTGATGGCTGCTGTTCACAGGGTCTACCAGGCTCTGCTGAGCCTCAAGAACATCCCCACCTTGGAGGCAGCCTATAAGCTGGTGCTGGGTGAGATGGCGTGTGCTCTGTGTAGCCTGATGGAAAGCCTGGTTCCCCCCGACAGGAACGCGGCGCCGGGCAGCACATGCTCAGCCATCCAGCACCCTGCTTTCACCTCTCTCAGCATGCCTGTGGACAAAGCTCAGTTCACCCTAATCTTCAACCTCAGTACCCTCACCACTATTGGAAACACCAAGAATTCCCTTATAGGGGTATGTTGTGTTACGTCAAGACAAAAAGTAACTTACAAGTTATCAGACTATAATGCCTATATCAGCACGATATAGGCATTATAGTCAATTTCTTAATATTGATAAAAAAAAGTACTAGTTCAATTGGCAGATTATTTCACTTATATAATGGCATTTTTCCATGTCATAAGTGAAATAATCTACCAGTGGAACTACTGCTTTATTTTTTTAATCAATCTTAAGGACTTATTGACTTAAAACAAGCTCCTATATCTTTGCTGCAACATAACTTGCAAGTTAAAACACTTGAAATAAGACTAAACTAAGACATTTGCACTAGAAACTAGACCAAGAATACTTGGTAAGACTTAGTGTTTTTACAGTGTAAGGGCAGATGCATGCTCTATGAATTATTGCAGATGTTTATGGTGGCATAAACTGAAGCTGATGCCTGTTCTGTCTGCGTGTCTCTCTAGATGTGGGCATTGAGTCCAACAGTCTTCACTCTGCTGAGTCAAAACCTGACTGTGGTTCACTCTGAGCTGGCTGTGTTCTACCCTGCCATTCAGTATGCTGTGCTCTACTCCCTGTACTCACACTGCACCAGGTAAAGACACACCATCCCTTACTGGAATTTTATTGCTCCGGACTCGATCCGCAACAAACTGTCCGTCAATCCCGTGTGGAAAATGTGGTCTGAATTGTGGAATTTGACATAAAAATTTTGAATTTTACTGTATAATTTGGCTTTTTGATCAAACTAATATTGTCAAACCAAAGTGTCCAATTATTGAACCCCGACAGCCCAAAATAAACTCATGTTTTGAGCTATATCCAGATCATGAATGTTCACGAGGTCAGGTTGTCCTAAACTGTACTGATAAAACTTAACAAATTGCTAAAATATTAAGTATTTAGCTATCTGCATTCAAGGGTTACGGTTGGGGTCTTCTTAAAGACTCCAACCTGAGCTGGGGATGGGCCTATATCGTATTGTTTATCATTTCTCATCATAAGAATTTTGATTTACCATTGTCAGAATAAATTTCAATTACTGATGTTTAAAAAATAAAAAACTGTCCGTTCAGTCAGGATTGTTATTTTTAATATTTCCTCTGCTGTTTGTTCAATAAGTGTCAATAAATATGATTAAATCCAGTCTGAGAAGTTTAGTGATAAAAATCACACTACTTTATGTGACTTTGTGTCCTAAATAAGAGTATTGCAAATGTTCTCAAGAGCAGTATTTTTGTTTGTAGCACTATAATTTCTGTACCATGCAGTAACAGCCATACAGTTACCTAAAAAATTGAATAAATGGTTCTTATTGTCATGCTTATTGTTATCACAATACATTCAAACATAGATCAACGCAAAGTAGAAGGAAACAGGTGGTGTTCAAAGATTTTTCCAAACATTAAGCAGTTGAAAACATTGCCAGTCATTTGTATTCAGCCCTCCTTAGTCAGAAGTGGGTAGAACAACCTTTGAGGTAAACCTCCTGGGCCTGGTCTTTAGGTTCTCTTTATTAGTCTTACTTTTTTTTTGACTGTAGAAACATGACATGTTTCGATGACAGCTTCTGTGTTCATCAGGTGGTAGGTGACGTTAAAGTCAGCTGTTGTTCCCTGGGCCAACAGCAGGGGGCGGTGTCAACCTGTCAATATAGCAACAGTGTACTTCTAACATATGAAGCAACCTGTACTCGTATAAACCGGATTTCTTTTTCAAAAAATTATAAAATATATGAGTTATTATTTAAGACTGTTTATTACAAACACCTGGAAGACAATACCTCTACTCTGTTGTTTGAAAATGTAATTCCAGATTTCCCGATTCCTGTGATCACCTCTTGTTTTTCCTTTGCAGACACGATCATTTTATCTCATCCAGCTTGTCGTCATCATCTCCCTCCCTGTTCGACGGAGCCGTCATCAGCACGGTGACCACAGCCACAAAGAAACACTTCGGCACACTGCTCAGTCTCCTTGGCAACCTGCTGTCAAAGGAGCACCTTTACCCAGATGCCAGGTTTGGGAAGCACACACTCTGGGGGATGTGAAGGAGATTACTTACAAAAGAAAAAAAAGACAAAAAAAATTAAGTAATGGGTTCAGATCTTGCGATCTGTATTTGTGAAACAAATAGCAGCACAATTTAATATGTAACTTCCCTTTGGCATCAATTAAAATTTTTGAATTTAACAAAACTATTAGACACACACACATAGAAAACTATTCCGAAGGGTTTATGTGCGTGTGTATATATATATATATATATATATTTACAAAACAAACCCTTCCGTTATATACAACGGTTGTATATTACAAAGATATCGATTTATTGCTCAGTTATAGAATAAATCCCTTCCTTTCTTTTGTTGAATTTATAGGAACAGTAATAAATGAATCTGTTTTGCAAGTAATTATTTATTTTTAGTCTTCCTTATTGCCTGATAGTGCATTTTAATAGGCCCAGTATTGATGAGAAATGGCTGTTAAAGCAGAGTAGATTCCCATGCGCTGCCTGTTTGTTGCTGCAGGAAGCTCCTGTTGACCTGGGCCCAGGAAGTGTCTCTGCTCATGGTGAAATCAGACACCTACAACCCACTCTTCTCCCTGCCGTCATTCAGCAGGTTCTGCAGAGGCCTGCTGGATAATGGTGAGGCCAGACATCCTCGCGTCCTCTTTTAATGCTGTCCCTAGACACACGTTTGACTCATGTTTTTATTTATTCTATTTTCTGCTCAGCTCTACATGAAGATCACAGTATCTGCCTTCAAACATGCCACAGCTTACAGGTCCTCTCTCCATGCCTGTCTACTGAGCTACTGCAGAGGTGAGCCTCACTCTGCAGGCCTGGACGCCTGGATTTAGCTCTGTGCTGCAGACATTAGCGCAGCCTCTCATGGCCAATCTCTGTTCTGTGTGTTTGGCCTGCCAGGTGCATGGATGTGTGCAGAGTCCAGCTGGTGCACTCGGCAGTAAGAGTACGCCAGGCCTTTGCCAAACTTCTCCGAACCATTCCCCTGGACGTGGCTCTGAGGTCAGACCTCCTCAAGTTCATCTGAGCTGAATCTGTTGATGTGAGGTGACATGAGTCAGATGGTTTTTGTTTTGTTCGCAGCAACCACAGCCACTCTGAGATCAGAGAGATTTCTCTGGCTATTCGCCACCACATGAGCCGGGCACCAAGCAGCACTTTCCACCCCCAGGACTTCAGCGACCTAATCAGCTTCATCTTGTATGGAGTCCTTCATCGTGGAGGGTAAAGCTCACTGCCACATTTCAGCTCTCTAAATATTCTTTTGAACACTCTTAACACTTCAAACACACAACGATAGACTTCTCAAACTGCCCTGAATGCACATCCACATAGATTTTGCTTGTAAACCAGACACTCAAATCACATTTGGTCTGATTGCATCATTATACAGTCTGATAACTTCTAATTCTGTTGGCTACTGTACACACACCTCTTCCTCCGTTGGGCCATTTTTTAAATTTATTTTTAGCAACTACAATAGGATGTCTGAGCCGTTGATATCAACTCCAACCTCAGTCCACTTCTTGTGAAGATTCTGAAATGGGTTTTTCTTTGTATTCCTCTCAAGCCTGTGGTTGTCTGTTGCATTTTCCTTTCATACAACTTTCTATGTATATGCATGCATACAGAGCTCTGTGAATAATTTGCTTCTTTAATGATGACTTTTAGGCATTATTAAAGGACTTTTAGTCAATATTTAAGAAAATGACAGTCTTTATGCAGACTGTCGATGTCTGTTCTAGACATCTGTCCACTCAGCAGTCATCCCCATGATTCTGTCCTTCTGACCCTGAAGATCATTTAGAGGCTCAGGAAGTGCAAGTGTTTGGAGTAGGACTGAAACTATTGACCAGATTTATTGTGATGAATTGATTATTGAAATGATTGTCAACTAATTTAGTAATTGATTAATCAACTGGAGAATGCCATTTGCTGAAAGAATCAGAGCACTAATTAAACCAAAACTATAACTGTGGAAAAAACCCCCAAAAGAAAACAAAAAAAATACCATTTGAATTTAAGATGAGAAAAAAAGTTAACTGAAAAGAAATGCAATTATTTGTTTGCATCTTCTTAATCTATTTCTTATTTTGTGCAAAAAAAGTCTGATGTGGTTAAATAAATCTACAGAATGTCATTTTTATTTATTTATTTTTATTTATTTATTATTATGAAAATAATTGATTACAAAAATAATTTGTTAGTTGCAGCCTTAGATTGGATTTAATTAGCTTGCTGGGTGAGATGCAATGAGATTCCAATATTTAAGTAACATAGTAAAAAATAATCGGACACTAAATTTTGGGTTTTTGTACTCTTAAAGCCATAATCATCAAAATCACATAAAATGAAGGCTTGAAATTTCTCAGTGGATGTAGAATAAATTCATTTAATTAGTTTCACTTTCTGAAATGAGTGACAAAACATTGAATATTTTTTAACAATGTTATTTTGTAACAGACCACATTTCAGCTCTCCTGTTCCTTTCTCTGCAGCAAGGAGCCGTGGTTGGAGCGGCTGTACTACAGCTGCCAACGGCTGGACAAGCGGGAACGCCGTGGGAGCGTGGACAGCAGCTGGCCGGACATGGTGCCACGGGCGCTGCTGAAAACCGAGGTGGTGCTGTGGCAGTGGGCCGTCTGGGAGGCGGCGCAGTTCACCGTGTTGTCGAAGCTTCGCACGCCTCTGGGCCGAGCTCAGGACACCTTCCAGACCATCGAGGGTAAATGAGGACACTGAAAACAACGGAGGACCCGATTTCAAAGCGTTAAATTCCAAAGTCAACTTTATTTTAAGTCGTATTTGAAAGCATTTAAAGCATTTTTATAACAATTGATGGTAACATAGCTACTTGATTGTGCTATAAAAGGGCATTATGTGACTGGAAAACGCATACTACCGCTGAGTTTCTGTTTTTGCTGTTGCATTTCAGGGATGATCCGAAGCCTGGCCGCACACAGTCTGAACCCGGAGCAGGACCTCGGAGCCTGGGCCGGTCCTGGAAGTGACGGAGACGGCCACCACTCAAATCAACTGCGCCTTACGCTGCTGCTGCAGTATCTGGAGAACCTGGAGAAGCTCATGTACAACGCCTACGAAGGCTGTGCTAACGCTCTTACTGCTCCACCAAAGGTGTGTAGAAATGGCAGAAATTACCCCTGACTTCCCTGTTGCTTGAATAATTTCATTATAAGCTGTTAGATCAAAAGATTTAAGGATGTGTTCACACCACCTCTGCTCAGTCCGCTTTAATCTAATGCCAGTCCATTTGCCGTGAAAGTCCAGTTTGTTTAGGTGTGAATGTGATGCAGAAGGAAAAAGCGAAAACTGGTCCACCTACAAACATTGGTCTCGATTCAGTAGAAGTGAACTCTGGTGTGGTTCCAATGCATTTGTGAATTCATTCTGGGTAAATAAAACCAAAACAAACGCTCGTCTAACGCTAAAGGAAGAAATGACTCATGGTCTTTTGCCAAAAACAAAACAGAAATCCTAAAACCACTAAAGTCTGACACCACTCCATGTCTGTTTACATTGGGTGAAGACAGAAGTTTAATTCAGTGTCTTCTTCACAGGTTTTTGTGTTGTTCCCTTCAGTGGTTATTTCAGCGCCCCCACTGGTGAGGAGGGGAACAGGTTGCTCGAAGGGTTTGGTTTGACTCAGTGCAGACAGAAAGAATTGGACTGAGTCCAACAGACTGTCACGTGTAGGAACACTACAAATCCCTGGCTGTGATTTTAATGAAGTGTTGTGTCGTCCTTGTCTATTTCAGGCCATTAAGACTTTCTTCTACACAAACCGTCAGACCTGCCAGGACTGGCTAACGAGAATCCGCCTGGCCTTGATGAGAGTCGGCCTTCTGTCTGGCCAGCCTGCAGTGACGGTCCGCCACGGCTTCGACTTGCTCACAGAGTTTAAGAACAGTGGTACCCAGGTCAGTACTCTGAACCTTCCAGGTTTCCACCGACGCCTATTTTTTTATTACAGTGTCCAGGTTTTATTAGGTCATGGTTTCCTGGTTAGATGAGTGTAGTGTGCTGTGTGCTCAATAGGCTCCAGAGCTGGAAGTTCCTCTTGCGCTGCTGGTGGAGGCTCTGTGTGAGCTGCGCTGCCCTGAGGCCATCCAGGGCCTGGCGGCCTGGAGCCTGCTGACCTGTGGGAAGAACCTGGGCTGGCTGTCATCGGTTGCCCTACAGGCTGAGGGACGGTGAGCACCTAACCTCGCCTCTCAGATATTTTACCCATGTGTCGCATTGCCTTTTATTCCCGCGTTGCCCATTATTAAATGTGTGTTTGTTTAGGTTTGAGAAAGCAGCTTTAGAGTACCAGGATCAACTCTCTTCTGTGACTGGGATGGACTGCAGTATCAAAAGCTCTGACAGTTGCCTGCTCAAACTGTCCAGCAGCACGTTTAGCCCCAAACACACCAGCAATGGTAAGTCACCATACTTTATGTATGGGAAAAAATACAATCCCAGATTTTATTATGGATGCACAAGTCACTTTTTTCACTTCTGATACCAATGTCTGAGGTTTAGTATTGTCCGATATGATACCGAAAATCAGTGTTGAATGGACTTAAAATGTTTCTGTTCTGAAACTGACATAAATGTATCCAGATGTATTTGATTTGCTCCAGTACAAAGTACAGCACACTCAAACACACCGACAGCTTCAAACATGGAAAAATAACACAACTTTCATTTGTTCAGTCAGTGCAATTAGGAAGGTAAGAATCCCTCTCCATGTGGAACTGTTGCTGTCCCTCTGAACAGGTGACAACAGGAAGACGGTGCTGCTGAAGGCCAGTGAGTGTTCACCTGAGGTGGTCAACTTCCTGGCCAACAAGGCCTGCCAGTGCTATGTGTCACTGTGTGACTGGGCCTCGGTCAGAGAGTGGCAGGCCACAGCCGGCGCCCTCAAGCAGAACTCTACCAACCCGGTCAGCATCAACCTGAGGACAGATTTCAACTACATCCAGGCCCTGTCCCGCTTCGAGGAGGGAGACCTGGCTGAGTGCCGGGCGCAGCTGGAGCTGCTGCCCGGAGAGGACTACAGCTCTCTGGGCTGCAACAAGGACAAGCTCGGTAAGTGTAGAGAGCGATTGAACTTTGAACTGTGTATGTGGACTGTGAAAGCATTTCCTAATGAGGTGATGTGATGCAAACATGTGCTCAGATTTGAAGAGGCTTCTGCCCTCCATGAGTCCAGATCCTACTGAGCTGCAGAGAGCCATCGAGGTGCAGCTGCTGCGCAGTGCTGTCGGTGCCATGGCGAAAGCCAATCAGCAGCAGGAGCAGAGGAACACGTCCAGTCCAGAGTGAGCAACCCCACCTCTCTTCTGAAACAAAGCTGAGCATTTTATTTGGAACTCTGCAATCCACAGATGCATAGACCTTGACAAACTGGACAAAATATTGTCTAGTAAAATGTTGTTTTGAGACCATTTTCAAGTACTGTGTTGATAATGGTATAATCATGCACATCTGTCCTCTCAAGGACCACTGAGCTTTGATTTAAACTAGGGCTGGAACGATTAATCGGATTAATCATCACGAGTCGATTACTGAAATAATCGCCAACTAATTTAGTAATCATCAACATTAATACTGGCGATTAATCTGAAAATTTGAACATGTGAATTTTACATAATGCAGATTAATGGAACTGCCTATTTTAACCTAAAAGCCTCTGTTCCGCTGAGAGTTCCCTGGTTCATCAATCAATCAATCAGTCAAATTTTATTTGTATAGCACATTTCAGCAGCAAGGCATTTCAAAGTGCTTTACATCATAACAAACATAAAAACACAAAGTCATGTAACATAGAATAACAATAAAATCAGCTGGGACTCTAACCCTCTGGGACTTTAGT